>JAQGAE010000229.1:0-45652 GCA_034696685.1 Julus scandinavius | reverse complement strand
GATTTTATTTATTCATGATTTGCTGCATGAATCGTTAAAAAGGGGAGTTTAGAAATTATTGAAATTCATCAGAGTGTTAAACTCCTCGAAATAAACCATGTAATGAATGAAGAATGACAGATTGAAGAGCCACCTGGGAACTCGATGAGAAAGCTTCAAGGATATTTCCTGAGACGCACCTGATCATTTATTGGCTCGTTTTAAGACCAAACGTTTTAAAGGCGTAAAATCATCTTACACAATAAATGGCGCTAAAATTTAAAATTTAAAAATATCTAAATGAAAATTAAAAGTTCTACTAAAATTTGCTATAACTAAGGATGTGAAGATCTCACTCAAAAACACGATATATTACATAAAAATGACGTCATTGTTTCATACAAATGACATCAAATTTAAAATCAGATGACGCCATATTTCATGAAAAATTACGTCAACTTTTTATAAGTGATGTCAAAGATCCACTTTAAAAAGGCCAAAAAACGAACTCATTCCTTTTCAGAACGTCCAGAAAACTTTTGTAGAAATACAAAGCTTTTTCCCAATTTTAGAAAATGGGATCGAAAACCAAGAAACATTATCCCCAACGAACGAATACGAAAGGAGGATCCAAAATGGCCAGCTTTTACCAGACGATCACCAAAGACAAATCGTCCAACAACTTCAAGATCTCCACGAAAAACTTGATAACTATGAACCACCGAACAAGGGGCTGTTTCAAAAGGTAAGGCAAAAAACAGTTGATCTAATCCCTTTTGAATATCAAAATTTTGGCCATTTAGAAGTTAAAAGCTGTTCACTTTTTAGATGTTTGGGGTTAGGAAGAAGTCTAGCAGTTCTGAAGTGAAAGGAATTTACTTGCATGGTGCTGTCGGTACGACTTGTTAATAAAACAATTATTTGTATGCCCAAACTACTTTTGTTCTAGAATGTTACTGATTTTTCTGTCTTTTTTTCAGGAGGAGGAAAAACCATGCTGATGGATCTGTTTCACAACTGCTCGACCGTAAAGCAGAAGAAACGCGTTCACTTCCACGAATTCATGTTGGACGTACACCAGAGTAAGGTTTTACGGACAGTTCATATTCGGACATTTCGTTATGGGGACATTTTTAAACTGGCCCGTCGTGTTTTCCTTGACGACTTCTTTTAGGAATCCATCGATTCAAAATGGGCACATCGAGGGACGCAGCGAGTACCAAACCCAAATTCGCAGATCCCATTCCTCCGGTGGCGGAGTCCATTCGAAGAGAAAGCTGGCTGCTTTGCTTCGACGAGTTTCAGGTGAGATTTCGAACAGATGTAAGCAACGCTGGATCTTTGTGCTAAAAGTAAAACTGCGTTAAAACAAAGATTGTCGTTTGTTTTCTTAAAGGTTACCGATATCGGAGATGCAATGATATTGAAACGCTTGTTCACCGAACTGTTCGACACTGGTGTCGTTGTTGTAGCAACGTCAAACAGGCGACCTGACGGTAAGATTACTAATGACTAAAGCCTTAATCCGATCCGATTTTATTTAACCTCAAACCGTTCTTCAGATTTGTATAAAAATGGATTACAAAGAAGCAATTTCGTACCTTTTATCGGCGTTTTAAAGGTGGGAAACTTCTGGGGTTTTTTTATAGAAAACTACGGCAATTTTACGTTTATCTAAAAATGCTTTGTTTCGTGTTTAAGGAACACTGTTCGATTGTTTCACTGGAATCGGGAGTGGACTATCGAAAAAGAGGAAGTTCCGAAGAAAAGCAAAAGCTGTATTTCGTGTAAGAATTTAGAGAAATTTCAAACTAAGGAGAGTTTAGTAGAGTACAGTTTTAAATTTCATTTTAGAAATGGCGAATGTGACGCAGATCTAGAACTGAACACCTTATTTAAACGCCTGCTGGTCGAGGAAAACGACGGTAACTTCCCAACCACTTTAACCGTTAACATACGGATGCCTTAACGAGGGTTTGTCCGATTAATGTGTTCATGCTTAGTTATCAGGCCGAGAACTCTGACCATCAAGGGACGGAACTTGTATTTTCCCGTTACTTGCGGCCAACTTCTGGACTGTACTTTCCAAGAACTTTGTGATCAGGTGAGGTTCATAAAAACTTTTTGACAAATTAAACCATAACTGACTTTGAAAGTTTAGATGTTTTTAGTAAATGTATTTTCAAAAACTACTTTAGAATGACATCTTAAAACATTTTTTTTTGTGTTACAGCCTCGTGGAGCCAGCGATTACCTGTTGTTGAGTCAAGTGTTCCACACAGTTTTCATTCGTAACATCCCTCGATTCTCTCTGAGGACAAAGACGCAAGCGAGGAGGTTTATCACTCTCATAGACACTTTCTACGACAACAAGGTTCGTCCTTTTACGGAGTTTTTGGAATCTGAAATAGTACAAAGTAGAGCTGCTACATTCGTTACCGACCGAAATTGCCATTTCTAAAATGTTAAGTTTTCTGAAATGGTGACATTTCCAGAAAAAATGGAAGGCTGGGATCTCTTAAACTCCCCCAATATCTGACAATTTAAATGATGTAATGAATAATCTCCAGTTCAAACTGTTTTCAGGTACGAGTGGTTTGTTCCGCGGTTTCACCACCGGAGCAGTTGTTCGATTTCACGCATGAAAGTGCGGAAACTGCTCTGGTCGACGAACACCGAGCGTTAATGGACGACTTAAATATCGGCAAAGGCAGCGTAAGTTGGCGTATATTCTAGAAATGAGCCTGTCATTTATGTGATCCCTAATCTAGATTAATCCCGCAGGAAAACGCCAAAGCCAGCATTTTCACCGGAGAGGAGGAGCTTTTTGCCTTCGACCGCACCGTGTCCAGACTGTCTGAAATGCAAACGCAGAAGTATTGGGAACGGAGGACGAACACGTGACGCATAAACGGAGTTTAACAACCGATCGTACAAACGTTAATAGATAGCTTCGTAACTAATTGTAGGGAATAATAAAAAAACACTGAAAAGTATTTATAAAATCAAAAAAGTTCATTAAAGTTATAATGTTTATAAAAAATGTCGTGTCGTGTGTATGATGTAAAAATCTAACGTCCCTTCACTTCGAACGAATACTCTGAAGGATTCGTTCTAAGTGAAGAGATGTAGAAGTCCAAGGATATCTATGGTCAAAGAAGGTCTAAATATTGACGGGAAAGACCCATATTTATGCATGCAAGCCGTGTAATTGTAAGAGGAAATAGAATAATCTAGTGATGAAGGCAGGAGAACGGTGGCAGACGAATTTTAGAGGAACTTTTTTGTATCCAGTCAGGATTCTAGATATATAACAGGAAATATTTTGTCCTAAAACTTGTTTTCTACAAATGAATTTTTGGACGAGTATTTCAAAACAGGAAACTGTTATTGTTAGAGGCAAATAAGTTGTTTTCAAAAAAACAGTAACAACACGAACAGTGTTTGGTACAATTTTTGAAAATTTGAACACGAAATTAATATTATTAAGTTCAATTATTTTCAATTTAAATTTTTTTAGAAATCATATGTTGAAATGTAGCAATTTTTGCATTGTATTTGCAATAGTTCATTATGAATCATGTTATAAGTCGCATATATAAAAGTCATTCGTAACAAATTTTGAAGTTAAAATTTTGCCAACATTAAGCACCAAACAACAACAAAAATGTCTTCATCATACGGTTTTAATGTCTACTTCATCAGTTTGATACTTTGTTGTAATGTAAGTTCAAAACTTCACTTGAGCTTCTAGAAACTTTTAGATGTAATTTCATGGCATGAAACCCTGTATATCACTCAATTTTATGTAAATAACAAAAAAACAAAAACATTTCCATGTTACTTGCAGATTTTTATAACCGAAGGACTTCTTTTTGGCAAAAAGTGTTCATTTACTAAAGAAATTGATCAATTCGTAAGTTTATTTGAAGTAAATATATTAACGTGGGCATGGATATTTTATAATGTGTTATCAAAATGTTTGTCTTTCTAAAAGGTAGACGAGTGTGTAAAACCAGAAACTCAAGACGGAAACGAGGCAAAGGTAAACTTAAAATTTCAGAAATCGTCATCATAATAATTTAATCGGAAATTTTATGTGCATTGTATAAACTTGGTTCCATACAAATACTTTTACAAAATAAATTATTTGACCTAATCATTTTTGTTTTTCACAGCCAGATCCCTCAAATTTTTTCGCATGTTTGTTAAACAAAATGGGATGGGTAAGTATGGTAAATTAAAAAGAACTGAAACACTCGTTTACTTACGATATCATGTTACTCGTTCGCTTATTAAATGTAGATAGACGAGAATTTTGTGGCCAGCAAAGATGGCATCCTAGCATCCATTCCAAAAACTTACATTACCTCAGAAACGGTCAGTTCAAAGTATTTTGCGTTTTTAGAAAAAAATCATAATGCAAAATACAGTGTATTTCGATTATTGGAGACAAATCTACAAAAAAAGTAGACAAAAATTCAAAACGGTGCATGATAAGAACGATTTTTGTGGCCTTAAAAGGTCTTTTGGACATTTTAATGTCCCAAAAGTTCAAAATAAAAGTTTCACTATTACGGTGAATTTAAGATTGAGATTCATCTAAATTTATTGTATTATTTTGCAGGTCATGAAGCAACTAGAATTAGGTTTTACAGCCTGTTTTGTTGGATATACGGGAAAACCAGTAAGTTCTGTTTTTAATTAATTATTTATTCAGAATTTATCAGAAATAAGATAAGATGGTAACAATGAAGTAAAATGAGCATATTTGATGCAAAATCATCTCAAAAACGACAAACTGCAATGGAAATTACGTTATATTTAGATAAAGATGATTACGGAATTATAAAATGGTCATTAATACAGAAAGCATGACCTGAAAGTACCTAAAAATATTATAACATTTTGATAAGACTTAAGAATAAATGACTGAACATTAGACAAAAATACAAAAACGGGTGGTTTGCTAGACACAACTTAGTTAATAACCAGTTTGTCAAATTTCTTATTTTCAGGAGGAAGGCCAGATCATTGGAACCTGCTTGAATATGATGCAAACTTGGGCAAGTATTTTTCGATTAACGTTTTGATTAAGATTAAAGTTTGTTACCGAATGTTAAAGTTAATCAGAGTTTTTAAAACAGGCCTGCGATGCTTTACCAGAATGCAAAGACCAAGAAGCATCGACAACGACTTCAATGCCGAACATTTAAAATGCAGCTTAAAACATTAACTGAAAATTTGGCGTCTCTATCATAAATATATGACGACACTGTTGTTGTAGAACGACGTTACTGCCTGTCGCTAATTAACATTATTGCGTTGAAATATGATGTCAAACCTTTGTAAATCTGAAAAATTTAAGTTCATTGTCTAAGAAAGAGAGTTGTCATTACATTTAAATATAAAGTCATTTCTGCAGTATTTATTTGTCACATTTGACGTCATTTTCATTACATATTTGGCGTCAATATTATTGAAATATGAAGTTATTTCTATATCATTGTCAAAACACTGAATTAACGCCCTTGCTATAAGTGTCACAGAAAATCAACCCCTCTTACTTTGTATGCGAGTGCCACTGTATCACAGGAGGCGGGTGTGGTCATCGCAGGCACAGAAGACCGTCAATCGCAGCATCTCATCCATCGTTGGACATTCCTTTAGCTACAAAAATAGATATATTATAAAAAAAAATTGTTGATACCGTTTATCATAAAGATTTTCAACCGATTGAAGGCCACTTGCCCTTCTTCTGACTCCGTTAGCTCGACTAAACATGATAAATGTACATCTTGCCTCCGCACCCCATTACGACAGACGGCAGCGTAGTGATTCTTCCCCACGTGCTTTTGAAGACCGCAGAAGGAATTTCGTCTTCTTGGAGTTTTACCGGAGACTTGATGTCACCCATTAATCTTCCGGAGTCCAGGTCCCAAAGTCGCGTTCTGCAATCTTGACCAACGGAACACAGAACTCCGAGGTTTTCGTCAACTGTGAACGGTATCTTCATATACTTGTTAACGTGGTTCTCGTAGGTTACCAGAGGTCGCCTCCCTCTCAAGTCCAAGCTTAGCAGTTGATTTTCGTCGCCGCTGACTACCAACCGCGCATTGTCATTGAGGACGCGAAGCTCACGCAATGCACTTTGCTTTAGGGTTATTTTGTACGTGCACTTCCTCCGCGTATCACATCTAAGATCGCCGCAGAAGACCTTTCCCTTCCTGGAGCCGCAATAAAGGATATTGCCGGAAGAGTCGAACGCGGTGCTGTACACGCCGTTACCCTCTGTGTAGACTTTGGTCAGATGGCCCGCCACCCCTTCATCCCAGGTGTACACCAAACCAATCTTTTCCATTCCGAAAGCAGCTCTTCGTGAGGCGCGGTTATAGGTGCAAGAAAACACTGCGGACTTCTCAGAAAGGGTCCATTCTTGAGGAAAGCAAATAGATGTCTCGTGGACTGAGCAGTTTAACATGCTCGCGGTACTAGACTCTCTCACATAGCAACTCAAGATTAGGCATCTGTCCTCAGAGTCCAAGACTATGAAAGAATCTCTGGGTTTGAGAATGCCGAAAGGCACGCTACTTGCAGCGGGATCCAAAGATATTCGTGCGAACGATGTCCTCGAGGCAGTGCTTGACGAGTCCCCCACTTTGCCTTTAACGAAAGATATTGTCAAAGTCCTGTCTGAAGGATCAACGTCCCTCCACACTCCAGCTATAACGTCAACCTTCGCATCAGACAGCAGCGCTTCACATCTGTAACTGACGCTTTCGATATCATACACGTACGAGCGGGAGGTGTTTTTGAGTCCTTTCAGCTTACATTCCAGAGCCGCACTTTGAAAAGGTTGCCGCAGAAGACCATGCTGCCGCAGCATAGCAATTTTCGAAAAGGATTCGACAGAAGGAGTCGAACTAAGATCCTCTCTGAGATCCGGGCCTTTGAAATCATTGCTTATTTTGAAGTATCTCTTCTTGGCGCTATCATAGTAAAATCCCGGAATGTTAAAAGAATCCTTGGATGCAGTTTGTTGAGCCGTGCTGGGAACTGGTGCACCCGGATTTTTTCGCTTGCCTAAATGACTATGACGCAACTGTCGCCACTCTTTATTTCTTGGCATTTTTTTTAACGATGATATTCCTAGAATTTTGTTATAAAAATACACTTTTACAATACAATTCAAGTCTGTAAAACACTGCCTGCAAAGCTAATACCAAGTTGTATATTCTGGGAAAATAAATAAAGATATTCAATGCAAAAATGACAAAAACCTAACCTAGCCTTTTAATAGTAAAATTACACAGGGAATTCCAACAGGGCTAGCTTTATTATTGGCGCACACAGAAGAGGAAAATGTATGACAAGCAACACATGGCTTCACAGCACAGGGTCAGAGAAAGTCTGCTATCATTGTACTGCTTCCATGGAATGCTCTGGCAACATTCCAACACTAATTAAGTTTAAATTGCATACCTTTGGTCAGCTGTCAGTCCAAAGGTTCATGGTTTTGGTTACAAGGTTATAATGTATTAACTTGAGTTAAAATGCTTGCCAATCAAATAATTCACATTTCTTGTTAGTAATTAAATAATATTGCTAGTCTCTACAATTGTAACAAGGTCAAATGATTTAATTCAAGAGGTCACATAGTATCTGTACTTTCGCGACCATATTCCATTTTACAAAACTTGTCCCTTTCAGTCAAATTACCAAAATTGATCTTCCTACTCCCTTCCATAGACGTTCTCACTTTTTTAAATAAAGGTCATGGGATTGCAATATCAAACACAATTTATAAAGAACAGAAATTCATCACCCTCCTGAAACCAATGGACGGAATACTTCAAAGATAATTCGCCTGGCGAAAGCTGTGTCCCTTTGAAGTACATCATGGGCGGCTTCACCCCATGGAATGTAGCATACAATCGGACATTAATTAAGTTAAGCTGTATCACATTTCTTGTGGTGCCCCTCTGGGAACACCCTTTATTCCTCATCTACTAACATACTATCTTAGTTGTCATCCCTAATGGCTTAACCACCCCCTCTTGAGGGCGTCTTTTATAAATGGTCCCTTTGCCATGTGCGATGAAGGAAACAAACATCACACCATGGTGTGACAAATTGGCTCCCATGGAGGAAGCTCCTCAGAACTGTATGAGGAACCGCCTTACCTCTTTGAACATGTCATTAGGTTATCTTATCTTGCAATCTAAACCCTGAAGCTAGGAAACTTAAGTTACCCTTATATTTAAACCTCAGTTACCACAGGATGAGACTGCAGTTGCCATCTGTGAAGTATAAATCACAAGGACCACCACGCCGCTTGTTCGTTCCGCTGTTGTTGGATTTTACAATTTGAAAATTGTTGGAAGCCGTTCTTCACCATAGTGAGTATAACTTGTCTTGGTCTCTATTATTGGTCCTTGCACACATCCATTCCAAAACAAAAACTTGCATTTTATTCTAGTGTCATGGATAACGAACCTGGCCTGACTGTCATCACCCCAGCAGGGGAGACCGTGCCGCCTGCTCAACGTCCACCACCTCTACCAACAGCCATGGCAACATTGTTGGAGGAACATGTGAAACACATGGCTTGCATCAACTCACAATCAGCATTTACTGGCGACCGAGAAGACATCACGTTACGTGCAAGAAGATGTATGCCAAACGTTTCATCAGGGGAAAGAGTGTTGCAGATGCCGGTACACCCCGAAACAGAAGCTGGGGCTCACAGGGAGGCACATCTACCACCGGATTCATCAACGCATTTACTCCCGGAGGCCCTAACCGTAGCTTGGATCTCGGGGAACCGGCTGCTGCCGTGCTGCACAGACGTACCAGACGCCATGGGTCCCACGCTAGCCAACACAAGATTATTAGAAACTGCCAATGCAGCGGTAACAGATTCTGTATATTTTAGTAGGGTTGCTCATTATGAGTTGGAAATGCGGCGTCTGGCTGATATAAAGTATAAAATCGCAGAAGCCGACCATAAAGAAATATTACGAGAATTCCGGCTGTTGGAACAACGTTTTGATCGCCTTGCAGCCCTGTGTCAGCGATACGAGGCAATGGAGACCACATGCCCGGTAGTCAAAACACCAGTCGTCTTGCCCGATTTACCAGAAGCCATAACAACGACCGAGATCCCGTCTAGTCCTAAACCCAGTGAACGGCAGAAGGAGGTAGTTGTTTCCTCCAGTGGAAGTTCGCCGAGGCCCTCGGCATCATTGCCTGGTAAACTGGCAGTTGATTCAGCACGACCACAAGCCACTACCATCCAGTGCACTAACAATCTCGTGGTGGTTCTGGAGAGGCTACGCAGCAATGAACACCAACAACATTTGCCCCCTGTCTTAGAAAGTTCCTCGTCGGATGGGGCCTCAATCCAGCAAGGCAAAAAGCATGCAAATTCAACGGGCAAAGAAACCAAGAAACGACCATTGAGCAAAACCGAACTAATCTCCGAAGGGAATCCTCAACAACCTCAGAAGAAAAGGTTTGCAGAGAAAGACCGCCACTCTTCACCAGAGGTACCGGCTCTACATGTCAAACCGGAGCCCGCTGACGATTCCGGACCTCCTCAACCGTCAACATCGGCCGAGACTGACGAAGAGAGCGGCCGCTTGGCTGCCCGAACCCGGTCAGCAGCGACAGTACAGAAGGCAACTTCTGGAGTAAAAGCACAGACCGTACAGAAGGCAACTTCTGGAGTAAAGGCACAGACCGTACAGAAGGCAACTTCTGGAGTAAAGGCACAGACCGTACAGAAGGCAACTTCTGGAGTAAAAGCACCGATCAAAGAGACGGCCAAGCTGGTACGGAAGAAGATTTGGTCTGTACGCAGCGACCAAACTGAAAAACCGTTTGTCATAA
The DNA here is from genome assembly GCA_034696685.1 of Julus scandinavius. Lineage (NCBI taxonomy): Eukaryota > Metazoa > Arthropoda > Diplopoda > Julida > Julidae > Julus > Julus scandinavius. The sequence goes on along the minus strand of JAQGAE010000229.1, from coordinate 35,782 downwards.
AACAATATTTTATGCACCCCAGCCAACGGATCAAGGACAAACCGCAGGAGCTAAAAGCGTACTGGGAAAAGTACCATCGTCTAGCAGGAAAAGTTCCCAAGGACAGCTACGTCCACCCGCATCCCAAGGACCGGGATTATGAGGCATGGCGTCAACTGACTAAGTTCCCCAGACCAGGAAAGGGTCTGGAATGTTGTTACTGGTGTGCCATGAGGTCCAAACGCTATGATTACTGTTTCCACTGGCATGGTGCTTATCCCATCCCAGTAACACGAAGATTATCGGCAGTACAAAAGAGACATGCATCTTGTATAATCAACACCACTACCATCGACGTCATGGCAGTGATGATAAAGCGTATACACGGAACTGCAGCTGACCGAGAGTAGGATCATTGAAACTTAATGTTTATTTCTTCTCCTATGGTGCTATTTTTTATGTGATTTTTATTCTGACATATTCTTGTTCTCATTTAATTATTTGTATTTTAATGACGCGTTCAATATTTTCACTTACCACTGCATCATCTTATTTGAGGGGGCTTGCGGCATCACGACCGACCGAAAAAATAGGATACATTATCTATTTTTGTTCTAGAACGTATCATATGGTGCTGGCTTCTCCTAGAAAAGGAGAAACCAAAACCTCTTTTAGCTAATATCGGTGCATTCCCGATTGTTCCTTTTTTTAAATAAATATAGTGTTGAAATTGTATCAACTATCTGTTCAGTTTATTCTAGCTGCCTATATGTCTAGCCAACAAATTTTTACAAAGAACTACGTATAGGAAGTTGGCTTGTTTCCATCCAAAGCTTGAAATCCCTCAACTAATTAACGCAATAAATAACTAATCAAACGTTCAATAAATACATAAACTTACCCTTTATCAGAAAAAACGTCAGTATTTGTAGCTGCGAAATTCAAAACGTCCACATGCACTGCAACACGTGGTTATCAGCTATGACGAAAGTCAGCCGATAGCTGATCGGACAACAAAGGCGCCCGTGATTATTTCGCATTCGGATATTCAGGAATCCTTGGCGAAAAGCCGTGTGAATCTAGCTTTCTACTACTTCATTGGAAGAACTCGCAAGATTATAACAGCAAAAGGTCGTGTATCCGAACAATAACTTAGCGTTGAATTTGGGAAGGAAATTCAAAATAGCTTCGGACAAAAACATCAAAGAAACGAAAAACTCGAATGAGATTATTTGAACTTCAATCAGTCAAAGTTCAAGTAAGTAAAGACAAGTGAGATGCACAGTTTTTAACTAAAATGATACAGTTTTAATCACAGATGAAAACATTGTAGCTCATAATTAACGCCAATGATTATTATTGCAAATTGTCATCATATTTTTCGATTAAATTGAAATCCAGCATGACTTTGCCTAAATTTCCTTTCCTAAAATTTCCCAAGAAATGATTCGCAGCAAGATCGATATCGGGATGTTGCACATGATTACCTAAAACAAGAAAATTGTTCGTTTTGCAAATTTTTCGACACACTTAACGACCCAATAAACATGAAAACGAATATTTCAAATATCATTATACAAAAAAGTCTTTGAATGAACGAGAGGGCTAGGACCATTAACGAAGTATGCACATCTTGGGGTATAGAATTCGATAGTAGACAATAATACCCTGTTAATACGTTTTACGAGGGAACAGAGTTTTCGAACTTTTTAAGCGAGAAAACTTATTACATGGGAAAGTTTAGTAAAAGTAATATGTCCGTAACTGGGGAAAACTTGTTAAGCGGGTTCCACTGTATTTTACTTCACAAGTAGTGTGGTTTTATAATTTCGACAATTGTTTTGAGAAATTTCATGACGTTATGTTACCTTCAAAGCTACGAATTGTTTTTACAAACTGGTTCTTTGTTGAAATATGAAACAAGAATTTGTAAATATCGTCACCAGGTTCTTCCAGCTCATACAAATCCACATAACTGAAATTTTAAAAAGGCACATGTCAAAGTCGAAGAGTTAATCATTGAATTACTTAACTATGGATTCAACGGTTTTTAGAAATAAATTAAATATTATATTTTGCTGCTAAAATAATTTTTTAAATTCTGTACAAATTTTTAAAAACTTCTCATTTCAGATCAAAAAGGCTGAAATTTTAAGACACTATTTGCAAAAATTCTGTCAAATTTCCAAAATCTTCCCTTTAAAATTCATAAATGCAGAAATTGTATACCATTGTCACAATAAACATACCATACACATTTTCATACACATTTTCAACAAAAAATACCCTTACAAATAATAAAAATGCCCCTTTAAATTTCCCTTTAAAATCATAAAAAGCTGAAATTTGTATTCAACATTTCAGAACTTTGTAAGATTACCTAAAATTCCCATGCTTGTTAAACCAATACAGCAAATAGTCAGCTTTGTTGATGTTACTGATGACGTTATCTTGAATAGTGTCTGAAATTCAAAAGATCAGAAGTTGCAGTTTTACAAAATTTAGTATCGCAAAACTGCAACATCAATCTATAATAATAACTAAAGTTAACATTAATCATCTTTACCACACAATGCCAGCTTCATTGCAACTGACATATTAGTGATATTGGGCTGCAAAATCCCAGGTGTATCGAAAAGATATAATAGAGGATTTTCGCAAATCTAAAACGATGGGAAAAAAAACGCTTTGGTACATTTCATTCAAGGACCTTAACTGGAGGGCTCGACCATACCATACAGTACTTCGAAAGCGACTGCTGTAGATTTTTAATGAGTTTTACCTTTATTTTGTTCATAACAGATCTGGTCACGCCAGGAGAGGCACCAACGTGTGCGGCTTTAGCTTTAAACAACAAATTTAAATGTGATTAAAATACTATCAAATGACAAGTCTTTAGTTAGTTCAATTTAATGATCATCAAGTTGATTTGGATGTGCCGGCTCAAGACTTACCTTTGTTCATGTTGTAATTTCTTAGCGAATTGATCAAAGACGACTTTCCCACATTAGGAACCCCGATAACCATCACGTTACGATCGTTCTGGGAATAAAAATGACCATTGACAAAAGGATCGCATACATTTAGCAAATTTTCCAGAAATTAAATGGAACATTATTCGCTCGCAAACAAGGAAACTGACTTTTAAAAGGGAATATTGTTAGGTTCTCTAAAAACGTACAAGTTTCAAAGAATTATCGGACATTTTGCAAAAACTAACTACATGATAAGGTAAGAATTTTAATGAGAGACTGTGCTCCTTAATTTCTTCATATCTATTATAAACTAACAAATCAATCCAAAAATACAAATAACAATCTGCTAAGTAATAGTTTATCAAAAATTGTATCCACACTACTAACCTCGGTTCGAATGATTCTATCTGACGAGCTTATCAAATCGTTCACCATTGGCATAATCTGCAATTAAACATGAGAAACTAGAATTAAGCGAAAGTTAAATCCAAGGTTGAAGAACAGCTAGGAAACGTTGTATTTCCAATCTTTAACAAGATGATTAAAGTTTAATGCCATTCGAAATTTCTCACTTGTTTAACACCTGTGCATCTGTCACGATTACACTGTGTGAATACGACGTGTGTGTCAGACATCCTTTTGCGTAGCAATTCCTTTATCTTTTCTTCTTGTTTTAAGTCGACCAAATCTTTTTTGTTCAGCACCAAGATGTGCGGTCTGGCAGACGTCAGCAAGTGGTAAAAATTTGGATTTCTGCCAGAGAAGGGAATGTAGCTAACTGATAGTTAAGGAAGATCTTGGACATAGCATATATTTTTTATAGATAAAATAAGGTTTGGCACAACATTTTTCTTCAACAGCTTAGGATTCACGCTATAAGCCCTTCTCTAAAAATGTGTATAGTGCCGCAACTATATTATTAAAGCAAGCAATGCTTAAAAGCCTCCTCGAGGGTCTATATTCCTGTCTTTCGACGTAGGACCACCTCTTTTTTTCAGTATAGGGCGCAAGTTCAGTACCGGCTAATGGTTATGGAACAGAGCTAGCAGTGAGGGCTCCAAAAGAAATTTTGTTTACGGGCCCACAAATTGTATATATAGCTACGGCACTGCACAGTCTGCCCACAATAAGTTTCCCGACCAAGACATGTTCCGTGAAAAAACCCTCCTCCAATGTTCTAAACAAACAGGGGCCAGAACTTGTCGAAGCTGTGATAATTGAACACCTTTTTTATATCTATTCCGTCTGCCTTTGTAGCCATGCAGGCTTAAACACGTGCCTCCTCAACGACAAGCATTGCAAGTAAGAGGATATTCGAGCATCGTGAACTTCTATAATGCAGTCGACGACCTTAAGTTTCTGTTGCATTTGTTGCACACCTTTTAATAATAAAAAAGTATTAAAAAAACAAAAAATGTGCTATTACTATATAGGGTTTATATATTCGAACATTGGAATTTTGTTTACCTTTGCCCATGTGTCCCGGATACCAATTTGCATTTTCTTTGGCGAACTTAAACGCAGTTCTAAAGCCTGTCGTTCGACCCGCTCGACTAGCCATGCTAATTTAACACCTTGTGTTTATCAATTAAAAATCAAAAAGTGAAATTTTCAGACGATTTTGGAACACAGCATGTGTGCCAATCTGCCATCTTGGAGTTTTGTTCGGCATTGCAGTATCTTCGGTAGCCTGCTGAGCAAGTGTCCACGTTCCCGAAAATGCCGAGAAACGTCTTGGCGTAGCCACTGCCTCTAGCGGATTAGTTCCTTCTCATTAAGTTTCAAGATGGCGTCCGAGAACGGTATTGCTGATGCAATCCAAAACCAGCCTCATTTACAGAAGCAAGATCTGGCGAAATTGGTAAGAATTATTACTATTTATGTAAATTAAGAAACGAAGAAAAAGCTAAAGGCTAAGTCAGGTCAACCTATCGCCCGAAAACGATGTTTTGATAGATTATACTTGCATGGATCCGTGTCACCGCTATCTGCCATGTGTTCACTATGCAAGCTGTGAAGTCACATACCCTGCCAACAAAAAAACAGTTAAAAAAGCTATAAAATGATCTAATATAATGTGCTTTCTTATTAAGAGTTAATTAATTATGCATTTATTGTTGTGTTATTAGCTTTTATTTTGGTCTATTAGGGTTAAAACTACCAACGTGGGTTCGCTTCCGTACCCGGCTGTTTTTTTGTTGTTGTTGTCAAAGAAGTATATTTTAAAGATTTTAATTGTAGAAAATCTTACTACTACCCTGTTTACTCATTTGACACACCAAAAAAATGCCCCTAACTATATAATTCATGTTGAACATTTCATTTTCCACTTGCAAATGATACGTATTCGTTATTTCAGAACATCAATACTCTCAGTCCGTTATCCCCGGAGGTTATCTCGAGGCAAGCGACCATTAACATAGGTACAATAAAAGTTACTCATTTTGAATTTTTGTAGCATTTTTTAAAATTAGTGTTTATTCACCATCTTCATTTAATCCCGTTTTCTGTTAGGCACAATCGGACACGTAGCCCATGGAAAATCTACTGTCGTAAAAGCTATTTCCGGAGTTCAGGTAAAGCAACATTTGGCCAAATCTGCTTAACAATTGAAAATTTCCACAAGTATGATAATTTTCACAAACTTATTTCCAGACTGTCAGATTCAAGAATGAACTGGAGAGAAACATCACAATTAAGTTGGGATATGCAAATGCGAAGGTAGACATCTAATTCTAATTTCTATTCAATTTTAAATAAAGACCTTGCTTCTAAACCTGGACATTTTGGTATTACAGATTTACAAATGCAATTACGAGGGCTGCCACAGGCCGAGATGTTACCGTTCTGCCGGTAGCAGCAAGGAAGATACTTTCCCCTGCGACAGACCAAACTGTCCAGGTCGCTTTTCGCTCGTTAGGTAAAAGTTTAATACCGGATTAACATGTTTACACTTGTGATTTGCGATCTCGATTTTGTTAGACCAGGTTTTCGCCTACAAATTTTGAACATTAAATTTTCTCCTACCTTAGACACGTTTCTTTCGTCGACTGTCCCGGTCACGACATCCTTATGGCGACAATGTTGAACGGCGCTGCCGTTATGGATGCTGCACTATTGCTTATTGGTATGACCCTTTCCTTTTCGCCACGTTCTGCCATTTGTCCCAACTAATCATTTTGTTCCTTGTCTTTTGCTTCACAAAAGCTGGTAACGAGTCTTGTCCTCAGCCGCAGACATCAGAGCATTTGGCTGCCATTGAAATCATGAAGCTTCGCCACATCCTGATTCTTCAGAACAAGATCGACCTCGTGAAGGACAGCCAGGCAAAAGAGCAGCATGTAGACATTCTCAAGTTCGTACAGGGAACGGTGGCCGAAAACGCTCCCATCATACCCATATCCGCACAACTAAAGTACAACATCGAAGTCATTTGCGAGTACATCATCAAGCACATACCGATTCCTGCTAGGGATTTCAAGTCTGCTGCCAGACTTATAGGTAACGAACAGTTGTTTTTGGGCAAGTGATGAGACCTGGGAATGTGTTATCAACGTGAGGTTAAAATCGGGTCAACATTTTTTTAAAAAACATCTCTTTAGTATTCGTGTTACTACAATTTGTAAAATTTGAAAGCGTGTTTACTACAAACACGTTTGTATGGCATGCAAGTTTTGTTACATGTTCATCAGTCTCTTCAAAATCCATTGTTTTTCAGTGATCCGTTCCTTTGATGTGAACAAACCCGGCTGCGAAGTCGAGGACCTGAAAGGTGGCGTGGCCGGCGGAAGCATCCTGAGTGGGGTTCTGCGTGTCGGCCAGGAAATCGAGGTTCGTCCAGGAATCGTGTCCAAGGATCAGGAGGGAAAGGTCACCTGCAAGCCCATCTTTTCTCGCATTGTTTCCTTGTGTGCAGAGCAGAACGATTTGCAGTTTGCCGTCCCCGGAGGACTGATCGGTAAGACTTGCTTTGGGTACGGTTCATTGGGATGCGAGCTTTATGGCCTTAGTTGCTTTTTGTTTCCCAAACTGTACCGTGATATTTTCAACGACAAGTATTCTAAACGACAATATAACTTTGTTACCAGGTGTCGGCACTAAGATCGATCCCACGTTGTGTCGTGCCGACCGCATGGCAGGTCAGGTGCTGGGCGCAGTGGGAACTCTTCCAGAAATCTTCACGGAACTCGAAATTTCTTACTTCCTCCTGCGACGTCTTTTGGGAGTCCGGATGGAGGGCGACAAGAAGGGAGCCAAGGTTCAGAAGCTGACCAAGTCAGAGGTTCTCATGATTAACATTGGCTCGTTGTCCACGGGAGCCCGCGTCCTGGCCGTTAAGGCCGATTTGGCCAAGATCAGCTTGAGTAACCCCGTTTGCACTGCTTTGGAGGAACGCATCGCCTTGAGTCGGAGGGTCGAGAAACATTGGAGGTGAGGATCGGAAACTTGTGATTTTCAGAAAGAAATGGGGGTTTGGCTAAGGGTTTCTCCCTGAAAATAACATTAACTTAACAAAACGTGTCCAATAATGTAAAACCTAGTTAGAAATTTGTAAATTGGTTGGATTTTGAGAGTTTGTTATTGAGAAATGTATGATTATTTTTCACGTACTAACTCGTCACATCTTCATGCTTTTTGTCTTCAGATTGATAGGTTGGGGCCAGATTCGAAAGGGCGTGACGATAAAGCCATTGCCGCCGGACAGCACTGATGGTCAGCAAATTATCTACTGAGAACAACAACGTTATTTTTGTTTTCCGATATCATTTTCTTTCTTTTTTTGAAATTTCGATGTGTTTTGAGGGTGGGGAAAAGAAAAAAGAAATCGATAACGATGCAAGTTATTTAAGCGTTAATAAAGGAAACAAAATTTTCGATAATTTATACATCTCCCTTAAGAGTCATTTTACAGGTTGGTGGAAAACTTATCGAGACTACCAAATGCTACGGCAAAGTGGACAGGTCGAATGACCGCTGGTGGTGAACCATTTGTACTGAAAATAAAACAAAAATTTGGGTTAACATACGGTCTTTGTTCCCTTTTGTATCATGATATAACGTAAGTAGAATCCTGTTAAAGTCTTTGAAGGAACCAAAGCGGTAAGCACTTTTGGGAACAAGTACTCCTCACGTAAAGCACGGGCAACCTCTACAGGCTTTGGATATTTGGATTTAAAAAAATTATTCTTATGGGGAGAAATTTCTTGATCCGGGTTCTACCGAATTTTTATATCTCCCATTAGTTCAACCACAAAAACAGAGTTTTTCTGCTTGATGGCAACTCACCAGACAGGATGAGTGGAACTTCTTCTTGCAGGTGCGACACACCTTCTTTGGCAGTTGGCAGGTGGAACTGTGCAGCACGTAGTAGCACACGTAGCATTCTTCCACGCCTTCGAACTTTTTGTCTATGTTGCGTTTCCACAGCAAGAGTCCATCCAAGATGGAGCCATTCTGTAAAAAGTCAGCAAAATTTTATTTTATTTTTTTAGATCTTAATTTAGACCCTCCATTTAAAATCGCCCTCACCAGGATTATCAAATCAGGTGACCCTTGGTTTGACCATTAAGCTTGAAGCATGATTTTTGATAGATTTCTATACTGTAAATTACTTGATCAATTTTTAAATCACTGTCACTTGAAATTACCTGATGCATGAGGAAGGTTGTTAGCTGCAGAAGCCAGACCCTCCACTGAGGAGACGTGACCCCGAGGCGGCGTCCGGTCTCGATTTGCACAGGTCCTAAGGGGTGGTTTTCGGCAAGGCGGACGATAAGCTCGAACTTGATCTCTTCCACGTCGTAGCTTGCGACGACCTCCCTGGCGGAGGGCCTCGTCCTGATGCTCATGTTGTTAAACTTCCGCTGTGCGTTCTGTACGGAGCTGATGTCTTCGCCGAGGAGGAGGGGACTTGCGTGTTGGGCGGTGAATTTGTCTACGAGGACGGAGTCCCGGCGGTCGAGCCCAGACCACCATTCACGGACCAGGGCCGGAAGCCGGCGCAGGACTTCGAGGTACACGGAGTAGGACATCCGTTGAATGTCCGCAGCGCCTTAAACGAAAAAAAAATTGGTAAAAAGGACGTCCTGCATCAAGACGGCGTTTTGTAGACAGAATTGTTAACAAATCTAATGAAATGGCTAGAAAAATGCAAAACTCACTGTTCTTCTCCACGACTGGCCCTACGGCCAGTGGCAGTTTTCCACCGGCTGCCTTCTTGGACTGAGGCTGCATTGCAGAAATCATGGATGGGTTGGATGACATCAGCCGAAAGAGGTTGTTAAGCAGGGCGGTGATTATCGAAGAATCCCTCAAGATGGTGGCTTGCGCAGACCTCAGCTCCTCCGACAATCCCACAAACAGCCGCAGAACTAGATTTACAGCATACAGGTAGCCGTAAACTTCATAGGGACGTTGTATCGTCTCAAGTGGCTCGCCGAATTCCGCACCCTCCAGTATCTTAGCCACATGTTCTCCAGATTCCTTCAGAACCTGCATCAGGGCTCCTGGCACGAGGTCCAAGCACGCATCCTCCTGCTGAAAATTAAAAAGGTTTATTATGACATTTTCAGTTCTTAAGAACCTCATTGGCAAGGAGTCTTAAAATTATTTTTTAGAGAGTTGGCATAAATAGTGAACCAACCTGTTGAAGATCCTTGGTGGCAAATTGGGGCACGACGTCGACGAGGCTTCGCAAGATGTAATACGCTCCCTGCCGGACGTAGGGACAGTTGAACGTAAGAAAGGGCGCAAAGGTATTTAGGGCTGTTGCGACTTTGGTAGGTAAGTGGGTGTCCGCGTCCCACCGTGGATCAAAGTAGAAGTCGAGGTCATTGTCGAGTATGGCCTCAGTGGGGATCCATTCCAGAGCTGCGGCAAGGGCCATATTGGTGGGCTGCTGCGTATCATAATTATAATCAGGTGCGTATTTGTTGAAAATGTTTAGCAAGAGTATGTAGAACCTGACGGCGAAAAACTCCCTCCACTCCGTGGTCAATTCCGGGTTGTGGTCGAGCATGCGACGGTTGATGGTTGTCGCTACGGCACCTAACAGGCGGATAATAGCTGTGGCGATTGTAGCAGATTTCAGGACATTGAATACGTGGCTTAGTTTTCTGCTCTGCAGCCATGATCCCAGACTGCACAGGATGAAATCCCAGTCCGCAGCTTCCAGAATTGACCAGTGGTCTGTGGCAAACATGGTTAAAAGGCTGATCCGCTGGACTTCGAGGGCTATTAGAGGCCAGCTATCGGGAAATTCGCAGTCTAACAACAGTGATAATGGGTTTTCCTCTTTGTAGCGTTGTAATCCTCGCAAGATCCCTCGGACGGTTTCCATTGCAGATTCTTCTAGATTTTGGTTGACCTCTGAAGGTTCTGTTATTAATTCCGAGGCTTCCAAAGCTTCAAATGATCTACCCGGAGTCGTGTTTGTAGTGGAAGTTTTTGTTAACATCTCCAACGTTTCGGTTGACTGTTCTTTGGTAGATTCTTCTGAAGTTTTAGTAACGTCTTCTGATCTTTCAGCTGCCTCTTCTGATGTTTTAGTTGATTCCTCCGGTGTTTCGGTTGACTCTTCCAATGCTTTTGTTGATTTAGCAGAGGTTTCGATTGTATCTTCCAATATTTCGATCGACTGTTCAGATGTTTCTGTCGACTCTTCCGAAGCCTTGATTTTCATGTCCAATGATTCTGCACTTTCTTCCGACGTTTGTGCTAACTCCTTTGACTCTTCCGTTACTTTGGCTCCCGTCTCTAATGTGCCCGTTGAATTCTCAGATGTTTCGACAGACACCTCCTCGATTTCTTCCGATGTCGCCGACGCCTGCGGTGCTGCAAGACCCTCGGATTTGTCTATAGTCTCTGATCTTCTTAATCTACTTGCTTTTTCTGGAACTTTTGGCCGTGCTACAGTGGAACCACTGCGGCAGATGCAAGCGTTTACGACAGCCAACCACTTCATGTCACTGTACCGCGGTTCCTCCATCATCCTCTTCAGCAGTTTCAGCCGCCGTCCAGTGTCCATCGTCGGGACCAGAACTTGCATGACCTGGACGCAAGAAGAGCTGTCTGTCATGGTCAGCGGTTCGTCAATACCCATTTCAGCTCTTAGAAATGTGACCAGAAAACGCAGGGAGTATGCATAGAGGAATCCCTTCTGCCGGGCGTGGCTGAGGCACTCTTCAAGAAGGAGCTTGTTGTCTCCGATCGCGAGTACGACATACAACTTCTCCCAAAGTGCATCACCCCACTGACTCCCGCTGCGATCTGCTATTTGTGGGTGGCAGCTGTTCTCCAGCAGCGAGCAGTACGACAAGGTGTTCAAGACAGCCAGCTGATGTGGCAACGCTAACCTCTCTACGGACGCAGGTAAGTCTCGGTTAGATTCCGCCATAACTGCCAGCAGCTCTGCAGCCATGAGGCTGTTGGCCATAAACCTAGAGCAATCGGGCTTTGATGAAGATTGCAACATGGACCATTCAGCAAACATTAGTTTTCCGTCAACTGCATGCACGTCCACTGAGTCGCGGCACAGACACGAGTACATCCCCGCCCATTCGTTCTCGGTGGGCAAAACCGCGTTCAGAAGATTCATCGCCGAGAGTTTATTAGGATCTTCCTTGACGCACGGTAAATCCAGGACGGTGGCAAAGAACCGTTTCATGAAATCAGTGGCCGCGGTCATGCCACCTATTGGATTCTTATTTTGAAACAGGAAACCGCGGACAAACTTGCACATCTTGAGAAGGCTTTCCACAGGCGCCTTCCCAAACCTCACCATCTGCTCCATTCCCTTCTTCCAGGAGTTTTCCACTTCCTCTTCAAGTTTATCTTCAGGGCCAGCTGGCGGATGAATGGATATGTCTAATCCCAACTTCAGGACTTGGTAGAACAGCCGCTTGCTCTCGGGAAACGTCCAGAATCCCAATCCGACCTCGAAAAACCGTGTGGTGACACCAAGAGCGCGCCTCATCCTGCGTCCCATGTTGGAAAGGGCCAGCATGTCGCGAATCTTGATCATTAGTTTTCCCACGCACTTCTGGTCGAACATCAGCACCCCATTGGGTCTTTCCATGCACAATTCAAAGAAAGACCACATTGCCTGGTCGCATGCGAATTGCGAACCACGCCGCAGTGCATCGGCACGCTCCAACATCTCCTGGCTGAAGACGGGTCCCATGAGCCACGACCTGGTGGTTGAGTTCAAGTAGTGAGGCTTTCGAATAATTTCACGGGCTGCCGAAATCATAACGCTGCAGTCCTCCATCAAGCAGAAGTCGTCGAGGCCAGAGAGTCTGTCACTCCGTTTTTCCATCAAGTTGAGTACGTCGAAGGCCAACGTTACCAGAAGAGCAATCTTTTCAGGCTTCCTGGTTTCCCCAAGCCACTTCAAGACCACAATCTGGTAAAACAGCTTGATGACGTCTTTCTCCTGGTACCTGTCTTTTGCGTGGGAGTTCACAGTTTCTAGGAGCACGTTGCACAGCTCCTTGCAGGCAAACATGGAATTCATTTCTACCACAAACTTCAGATGCGAGAAGGACTTTTCTGTCTTGTAAATATCCAAAGCTGCGGTACACGTTCTGAAAACACAACTCGCCAAGTGCGTGTTCCAGTTGAACGAGGAAAGATTTTTCTCGTTGTCGACTTTAGTTTTGAGTTTGGACGAGGACTTTCGAAGTATGCCAGCTTTGAATGGAGTTTGCACTAAGGGCTCGTCCGGGGTAATGACTTCCTCAGGCTCGTCCGAAGAAATGGCAGCTTTCCCAGGCTTGTCCGAAGAAATAACTTCCCCAGGCTCATCCGAGGAAATGGCTTCCCCAGGCTCGTCCGAGGAAATGGCTTCCCCAGGCTCGTCCGAGGAAATGGCTTTCCCAGGCTTGTCAGCATCGCTTGCAGCTTGCTCTTTAGGCACATCCGAAAAACAGACTTCTGCAGACTCTAGTTTTCTCTCTGAACCAACCAAGTAATCGGCTGAATCTGCATTTTGTCCTTTGCCTACATCTGCGAGTTCCTTTGAGGCCGAGGAAGGAGAGGCATCCATTGAAACAGTTTCGCTTTCAGGCGAGGATTCCAGACTTGTAGCTTCCTCTGTAGTTTGATCTTTAGATATATCGGTAAAACTGAATTTTGCGGACAACGCTACCCTCTCGGAGTCGGTCAACTCTTTGTCTGGATTGAAAGAACGGAAAATATATGGATTTTCCTCATCGCTGGAATCGTCAAGTTCCTTTGAGACAGATGAAGACGAGGCGGCAGTTAAGACCGTTTCACTTTCGGTCGTGGAGTCTCTAAGAGTGTCAGCTTGCTCTGCTTCCGCTTTCCACTTGCAATCTGCTAAGTTTGAATCGGAATCAGTTGAGAGTAACTGATCTGTATTTTGCAATTCATCTGCATCTTTGAGCTCCTTTGAGACCGACGAAGAAGAAGCATCTGTCGAGACCGTTTCGGAGTAAATTTCGTTCGCGATTGAAATGTTCAACTCGTCCGAGAACCGTACTTTTTTAGAATTTTTTACAATCTTGGGCTTTCGACGGGTCAGTTTCTTGCACGAAAAGTTGGAGAACATCGACTGCAAGTTCGTCAGGATATACGATTTGCCTTCGACGCATATCGCCATTCTAACACAGAAAACACTCAAATGTGCAAAATGTTCCCAAAAACAGTTTTCCATGTTTCGAAAGTAAGATGAAGAGCTGTCGTCAGAAGACGAACCTTGCAGGTGCCGCAGGTGGCTCAAAAAGTCGAAAACCAAAGTGTAAAGCGGGGTTTGAACCAAGCGGGAACTTTCCGTAACGAACGAATGTTTAAGAATCGGCAGCAGCTAAATATGAAACAAAATTTTCCCAATCAGCAATATTCAGAAATCAAACATCTTTCGGGTTATGAAAGATAAAAAAGATATTCGTCGAGTGAGATAATCACATAAAAACACTTACGTCTGACGTCATAATCTCTTCCGCCAAACGTGTATCATTTTGTAATTCTGACAGGGAATCAATTACCACAAATTTCAAGCATTCCATGAGGGCTGTGACTAGGGCTACGCATTCGCTGCTACTGCTCTGAATCTTCTCCAGCTCAAGCCTGCTTTCAAATAAAAAGACCCATTTATTATATCGATAATTCGCTGCAATGCAAAGCGATGCAATTATGATTCAAGTGCTAGAGGTTTTGTATAGAAATATTAATGAAAGCAAAAAATAATAAACGACTTGAAAAAATACCAAACTTGGCAAAATGTTGGAAACTGTTTACCAAAAAATAGAAAGCAAGAAAATAAATTGCAAAAAAAAAATAATATGAACTATTTTTTTCAAGAAAGTGGAATATAGAAAGCTTTTTGATAAAAATGAAACGTTCTGCCAACAAAAATCAGGCAGCTTCTGATAAAAAAGTAACAAACATTTTGACAAAAATAAAGATTCTGTGAAAAAGTAAAAACTATTTGCTATAAAGCAGGAATAAATTTTCAAAAAAAATATGAAATGCAAAATCGAGCATCAACCTTTGCTTATATTCAACTCTGCTTAATTTTCTATAAATTGTAGCATGAATCTCACCCATCAGAGAAGTTTTCAAAAAAAATCAAATAAAAACTTCTGCCCGGCGAAAAAACGTCTGCAGGAATCTTGCTTAAAAGAGGGAGCAAATAAGGCCCTATCGTTTTCGCGTTTCCATCGCAGCCTTTGCTTAACAGCGACATCAGTTTAGGAAGAACCGCTTTCTGGAGGTTGACGTGAGTCCAGCAGTTCTTCAAAAAAAAAAAAAAAAAAAAAAAAAATTATTTCGGAAATAAAGCATACAATTACTACATTTATTTATTGACCAATAGATTTGAAACAAAACTAACCTCGAAAGCTATTAAGATGTGTAAAGCTGCATCCCAGACGGAGGAAACTACCACCGGTTCGGTTTCATCCAATTTTCCAAACACTGCAGGGCACAATTTCGAAAGATGAGGCTCCAAGAGCGCAGGGATTTTGCCGCAAATTGCCACAATGGCAATAAACCAAGCGCTGCGAACCTAGATAAAGAGAAACAAAATTAGGATAAAGTGTTCGTAAAAATGTTAGCCAATGAGTGGAAGAAAATATGCCCTTAAGTCGAGGCTCCATCGTTTTCCTAGTTCACATCGTGTCCATTTTTTAGAAAATTTTAAATATTAAAAACTAAACAAACCTATTAGCCGACAACTTCAAAACTAGGTATGACTTCAAACAAAATGTTGAAATCTAACCTGAGGAACTTGAGATTTGGGAAACTTCCAGAATTTCCCATCGCTAATAATTTTCGCATAGTTTTCCTTCAGTTTCTCATATTCGTTCGGTGACACTAGGTCCAAAACGCAAGAGAGAGCAAGCAAACTCGACGACAAAACACGGTTGTACATCTCCTCTGTTACTTCAACGGGCACAGCTCTAAACAATGTAAAAAAAATCTGATGAAACACGTGCCAACGTAGTTTTGAAAGTGCTTCTGATAAGCGATTAAAGTAAGCTAATCTTTTAAAGGAATTTTTAGGCTGTAACAAAAGGGATAAACATTATTTGCTGTATCGTTAAGTAAACCAAACAAAAAATTGCGTTTTGAGCGTTGTGAATGTTGTAACCGATCATTTTAGATAGTTAAATATCGCTTCAAACTTTCATGATAAACCTGCAAGCCAGTAAATAGATAACAATGCCCTTTCTTACTCTGAATCTATGAGCGTTTGCGGAGTTTGATGAAATAGGTAATCCATGATGGTCTGAAAATGAAACAGAAAACTTAATAAAATGCGAAAAGGAGAAACGGCGTTGTTTCACGTAGGCTAACAAACTTTCTATTAGGATGCGTGCTTACTCACCGCAAATATGTTTCCCTTGCAGAACATGATGGCCTCGAGTCGTTTTTCCTGCGAAAAGGCAGAATTGAAGGCAATTTTGGCAGCAGATGCGGTGGGAGCGTAAGGGTCGCACAATCCGAGCACCCAATTTCCCATCATGCTCTTGATGTGAGGTGCCATGTTCCTCTTCATCCGCAGAACCAACTGGTTGTTGGCGTTGTGGGTGGCCTCTCTCACTTTGCGGTCAACGTCCTATTTGGAAAACAGAGAATTATTTACAAGTCTACTGTAAAACCCAAATGGCAATTCCTCGCTTAAAACGTTTCTCCCCTTAAGAAGCCCAAGGAATTATTCATAAATAAATCGATGAAAGCTTACCAAACAAAGTTTGTTAAACAGTCTCGGCCATATTGGAAGTGCTCCTAACAAGGAATCTTCGCAGCAAGTCAAACACAAATTTTGAAATTCCTGAAGAGCCTACGAAAGAAAAGAAATTGTATTCTTGGATTTCTTGTGAGTTTATCCTGAGCGAACTTATCGTTTGGTGCGGGGTTAAGACAACTTTGGATTTAAGAGATTATGTTAAATCTCGTTACAATTTCTTAAATTTTATCATTGCCGATGTCATGTTTTGTTTAACCTTAAGCATGACTAGACATAAGATGCAAAAACAATATCCAGATTCTCTCATGTGGGTGTCTTTTTGAAGAAGTTTCTCACCTTTAGTCTGGTGATAGCGTCCTTCTTAGTCATCCGTTTCATAAGCATGCGGCAATCGCCGTCTATCAATGGATCAACCTCGCCAACCGAACCTCCGGACGCCTTCAGGAAAGTGAGATGATCAGCTTGAATCTGTATATTTGCGAATCCAGTAAATCTACCCAAAAGTGCAGCAGCACCAGGGGTGGACGCTTGGAGTCTTTCGGCGCTTCGGCTGCTGTTCGAAGGCTACCACGATGAAAACAGATTTGAATTAGACACGAGAAAGGGTTTGTTCACATCATCAGTTAACCACCTCTTAAACGAATTCTTAACCTAAGAAGATCAATCCTCTTTTTGTCAGCTAACTAAATTTATCCTCTCGTTGGTGTCTCCACTCTAGCACACATTCATCTGCTGCCATTATGTTCAAATTGCTAAAATAGGGGTCGACATGGTTTGCTGAACACTAATCGGAGATTGGCAAAATGTAGACAGGCTGTGGCAACTAGCAACGTGTGTGGGGGATGGTAGGATTCATGGCATGTGTTTTATACTTCCTCTAAGCTGGAAAAGTGTCAGATGGTCCTACAAATTCTTTACACTTCAAACGCATGTATTTCAGGCAGAAGGTGAATGGATAAATGTGACATGGCGTGCATGCACTCACTGACATGACCTCTGGCTCCCATCCAAAATAAGGTTAATAATCCCTGTGCTAAACATAGCATGCTGTATGTAACTTTATACAGGAAGTTATGCGTATAGGCAGAGTTTGGCTTACCTAAACAATCAACCCCAGGAAGTAAGTTATAAACACTTTTGAGAGATGAAAAAGCGGCTATGTAAAATCACACAGCATGTCATGTGTGTAAATAAAAGGTTCCCCAGCAATAATTACACATTTTTAATGAAATATACTGAAAAGTTATTTTGGGACAACCTGTATATAGTGATTACGCAAGCATCTGCATTTCAGATACTATTCATTCTTTCGTTCCATATTTTTCCACATTTTCTTTTCTAAAACTTTTATAATTTAACACTCCTTGGCAAACCGTTAAATACAATAAAACGTCAAACAGACATCATATGTAACTGCATTTTTGTAACATTGCACAACATGATAGCAATCGTCCCGTACGATGATAAGTATAAGCGGACAGACTATAGGGTTTCCCCACAAAAAAATATTACATATTTTTAAAGATTAAGATTCTTCACGATTGACGATTCTGGAGCCTAACCTAACCTAACCTTAGATCTATAAAAAATTGAAAAATGGGTAATATTTTTTTGTGGGGGAACCCTATGGTCTGTCCGTATAAGCAAAAATAGATTTAAAAAAAATTCTCACCCTTGCATTTCCTTTCGTTCTTTGAGCTTGTTTCTGCTTCCCGCCCATTCCTAGTTATTCGAAATTATCCAATATTTTATATTTTGAAAAGATATCGACCATCAATCCCGAAATCGTTAACAAACTGACCGAAATAGACACAAACTTCGATCACGAAGCGTGGCCATTAACAAGAAGCGGGTAAGCCGATACCCGACAGGGCATAAGCCAACGTCTCATAAGCTATCGGCTTACATGAAAGTTACAGTGGCGGAAAAGATGTTCTGTTGAACATATTTTCTGCCGCTGTAGCTTTTATTTACTTCCTAGGCCAGTATATTTCATGTAAATGTTTCTTGCGAATCGTGATCTTACTTTATTTTTTAATGTAAATGCCCAATAAATTTTCAGCCTTCTCCGTGTCTTTTATCGGCTTACACTCTGTCATATGTCGGATAGAAACGGAAGCGGATCGTCTGCATAAGCGACCATTCCATTTGTTCCCTATTCTGTCCTGCAAAAAACATCTTTTTATGCAGAATATTAGCGGGGTTTTTTAGAATTATTTTTAATCTCAGTCTGACCTACTATTTTCCGACAATGTCAAGCACCACGAAGAAGCAGCCGGACGTGGTGACGAAGATGCCGTCGGCCGAAGGGACCCATCAGGTGAAGCAGGTGCTGTCAAACACCTTCGATTTCGGTCCTTGGGTAATAACGACTTCCAAAAGTCACATTCTGCAGTCGACCTGTCAAAAAGATGACAAGTGTGAGCTGAAAAACGGAGAATTATGCAGCTTCTGCCAGTAAGTGTTGAATTGTCAAGGTTTCAAAGGTCTGTCAGAGTCGAGGCACAGTGAGCCAGTGCCTATAAGATTGTCGATGTGTTTGTTGTTGTTATGGCACGCGACACATTGGGCTAAAGTTGTCAAGACACACTAAACAGACCCTCATTCTAAGATTCTAAGAAACTTGAGGGAAAATTAACGTGGAAGACCACATTTGGGATAGCTGACAAGTACTAACAAACCTTACAAACACAGCTGTTCCTGGGTGTTGCTCCTGTTCTTGATTTAGTTTTTCTGGCGTTTCAGATACGAAAATGATCTCAGCGAGCTTCCAAAACTTCCTGAAATGGTGTTTGCAGACAATGTCCTCCGCATCGAGAACAAGAAATCTGGTTTTGGGATGTGTTTCAACGCTCTTGATGCTCTGAAGCTGGTTGATACAAGCCATGATTGCATGAAAGTAGCCTGCGCGGACGCCTGGAGGGAATCGAGGTTACTTAATGGGCTGTTTCGACTGGCGTTAAGATTTGAAAACTTTGCTAACTCTATTAACTGACCGATTATCTGTTGCAGGATCGAGTCTGAGCACATGAAGGACGTGATAAAGCCTTTCGACTGGACGTACACCACAAACTACACTGGCAGCATGCTTGGGAAAAACGAGATTTTAAAAGTACATTTTATACGAATAGTTTTTAAAACATTAGCAAAAGCAGATTAATAAAATGTAAAGCTATAAAACTTGTAAGAACAGTATCATTAGATGTTTAATCGTGACATTAGATATTAAAAAAAAAGGTTTAGATAGTTTTAAAAAGATGAAAACGTAGTTTAAACGTGTAATTATGCACCTTGTCAAACGCTTTTCTTTGCTTCTTTTTCAGGAAACTTTGACGAGTCAGCGAATTGACATGGAAAAACTGAAAGTGAAAGAAAAGATTTTGTTCTATGACGACATTCATTTGTTTGAGGACGAACTGGCCGATAACGGATGTGCCCATCTCTCCGTTAAAATCGTAAGCAGAAATAACTAAGATTTAATCGAAGTTTGCCTTCAAAAGGGTTTTAACGAGTCCGTTAACATTTCAGAGAGTGATGCCGTCAGGGTTTTTTGTTCTGCAAAGGTTTTACCTCCGTGTTGATGGTGTACTCGTACGAGTTCACGACACGAGACTGTACTATCAAGTATGTATGTTCTGCCATCTATAAAAATATTAAGTTAAAAAGGCAGCAAAATTTATATAAATGTTAAATTAATAACTTTGTTTATGAAAAGGTATTTGATATTTATAACAAAAAATAAAATTTAACATTTGTTACCTTTTCTGTTTAAAATTTCCGTTTTTTTTCTTATTTCAGGCTGAAACTAATTATGTGTTGCGCGAATATTCGACACGCGAGAGCAATATGGCCGAGCTATTAAAGGTAAAATGAGTGTTTTAATTTGTGGATATTGACTTCTGAATGGTGTGTATTCGTTTATTTATTTGTACGGGTTTCTTTTTTCAAAATACAGCTTCCATCGTCAGTAATAACGGATCCAAACGAAATTTGTGGCCATTTGAAACTGAAAGGAGAAATCAGTCACAAGCTGGAATTTCCATCTTAAAGGAAACATTTCATCATAAAGAATGTTTGATGATTTTGGTGTAAAAATTATGGAAAAATAAAAAAAAAATTTTTGGTACAAAAAAAAATCGATCAAATTTGTATGGAAAATTTGTGGAATTTGGGGCCATCAAAAGACAAAATGAAGGGATTTTCACCAGTGCACAAAGAAACGAAATAAGGGAATACTTTCTCAGTCTGACAACACTAACTAGGGATAAAAAGGGTTTTAAACCAAGGATAAAAGTAGGAATTTATTGTCCATCTGGCCACCCTGGAGTGTTTACGTGTTCCTGTACCGGCAGCTTGTAATTTCTGTATTTTGATGATCATCATTTTCATCCGAAATTTATCCCAGAAAACCGAAAAGAATTTGTAATTCCTTCACTTTGAAGTTACCAGAAACAAGTACGTATAACAGACGCCATGTGTTTTTGTTTTATTTTCAATTTTCAGCGAAATTATGACCTCATTGCATCTTCGTTTCAACTAGCTAGTTCCATCAATTTCCGAAATAACTTTACGGAAATTAATTAATATTTTTAAGATTTAGATAAATAAAAATGTATTTAGCGTTACAATTTTTACAATTTGTATCAAATTCTCGATTTATCGACGTAAAATCCGAACTTTAGGCAAGCCTGTAATGCTCAATTAATGGGATTTTAAAACACCCCAAAATGACGTAATATTCTTGCCCCTCCCTCTACATTTTACCATATTAACCAGAATAAATATTTAGTTTGTTGACAACTACTGCTAATAAAGTCGAAAAGAAAAAATATTCCAAAATGGGAACAACAATTTGAAAAAAAGTGTAATCATTTCACATATGCTTGTTGCTAAATTAATTAATTCCTTAATTATAGATTTAAGACCATGCTTAATTACCTCGTCAATTTAATAATCGTCATTTTTTCCAAAATAGCCATGAGCACGTATCAAGGTGGCGGTGGAGGCAACAGCGAAGATGGTGGTGGGACGTTTGCACAGTTTGACTTGTCTGGAAAGCTCATCATCAAGGTCCAGTTGGGAGAGGACATCAGGCGCATTCCGATCCACAACGAGGACATCACGTATGACGAGCTCGTCCTCATGATGCAGCGCGTCTTCCAGGGAAAACTAAACAGTAACGACGATGTCACCATCAAGTATAGGGATGAAGGTCAGAAAGCGTTAGCCTACAAACGAGTTTTTGGGAGTCTTTAGTTTTTACTGGAATAAAAAGTAAACTAAAATCTTACGTTTAGACGGAGACTTGATAACCATCGTCGACAGCTCCGATTTGTCGTTTGCCATTCAATGCAGTCGCATCCTAAAGCTGACGTTATTCGGTAAGATTCCGCAGCATTTTTTCGGCGATTTCTTTCCGACATCCCGTTAAAAGCATTTTCTTCCCGTTAGTAAACGGTCAACCACGGCCGCTGGAGTCCAACGAAGTCCGTTACGTACGCGATGAGCTCCGTAGCATCCGCAACCGCGTCATCGCCCTCATGGATCATTTGGAGCCGGAGGTTTTGAGCAAAGCAGAGGAATCCTCCCCGAAGCAACAGGGAGGTTAGTCCGTTAAGAGTTAACTTTACGGGTTTCTGGAAGTTGCGTTGCATTCTAACGGCGTCTTTTCTATCGTCCTGAAACAGAAAAACCTCAGCAACAAATCGGGTCTGCTTTGAACGTCACAAACTCCAAAGAGTTTGATCCGCTATCAATTAAAAAGGCCAATGAGGATGTACCTGCCGGTAATGTTTCATTAAATTGTGACTCGTTAGAAAGCTAGATGACTTAAGCTTGTTACTTTCCGGATGAAAGGTTCCCAGAATACGATTTTTAATGTAATTTCACCCGTTAAAGAAGCCAGTAATATGTATGGAAACAACTGTGGGGATGGGGAAGCCACCCAATACAAAATAAAACGCATTTGATTAATTTACTTCCGTTGTCGTTAAAAGATCATCGTGTTGGAACTCCGGATAGCGCCTCCAGCCTGGGCTCATCCATCAGCCAACAACAGCGACAACAGCAGCAAATGCAACAGCAACATCAGCAGCACCAGCCACCAACTCCAAGCGGCAACAGAAACGTGCCGCCGCAAATGGGTGGTCCTACGCTTCATAGTCACATGGGAGGTCAACCGCAGGCCGGACCTTATCAGGTGTCCCAAGATGCTGCATCCTCGCCCATGTCGGGACAACCAGGTAAGGCTCGCAACGACTCGGGCACAATATCAGATAACGAACAATACTTTTTATTTGCGGTTTTTGCCTCTGCTGCCGCAGAAACATAAACTGCATAATCTCAAAGCCTGTTTTTCAGGTGGTCCTCCCACGAGCCACCCTCAGGCTTCTCCCTCCCCAAAGGCGGGATACGGACCTCCTGGCGGCGTCCAGGGATCGTTCGGTCCCCCTCCTCCCGGTCAAGGTTATCCAGGCTATGTCCACGGCCACTCTGCAGCAGCACCTCCTCCCGGTGCTCAACCATCCCCGCAACAGCAAGCCGCATACCACCAGGGACAGGGCTATCCCTCCGCAGACATCTACGGACAGCAGCAGCAGGCGTACCAGAGCTACCAACAGCAGCAACAGGCAGCCGGACAGTACGTTCCTCCAGGACAGGCGTACCCTCAACCACCGCAATCACAGCAGCCACCATGTCCCTCTCCCGGAATGCAGCAGCCGCAGTCCGGAAATCCTTATGCCAGGGGAAACCAGAACGCGTACCCGAGACCCACCGTACCTTACCAGCCTGGATATCAATAACTAATCTGAGGCCTGTTCTAGACTAAAGTGAGCATTATAAGAACGATTTTTTTTAAAAGTATTTTTGGCTTTCGGGAATTTGTCTTGGATGTCAAACAGCTTTACAAATCCTTTATTTCAAGCAATTTTTTTTACAGATTTGTGGACGAAACTCGTCCTTATTCGGTTGAAACCCCGTTGCTGCATTCCAGGATCGCAAAAAGTCAAATTCGCTTTACACCATTATGAAACTTGCAGAAATTCGCATTAAAAATGTTCAAATTTGCTTTTTTGATTTTTAACACTGGCCAATTCCTGCTGGATTTACAGCACTTAGTTAATTTTGACCGTGCAAAAGATGTACCTCAACCTCGATTGGGGAACAAACCAGGCAATTTTGCCATCTTGTATTTAACTCGCCCGATATAGGCATACACATAAAATGCCAAACCAATTTAAATGACGATAAACTGGAAGTTATTATAAACAATTTAATCTATGATCATAATGCAATAATTTTTTAACGGTGATATTAATACGCTTTACAGTGGGAAAAAGAAGCGGTATTAAAAACTGTGTTCCTTACGTTCATTTCACGTTACTCTTTGATGACTAGTTGGTCCAGCTGCGTAGAAATTTGTCCAGTTAGTTTTTGAGGTTATCTATATCTGCAAATCAACAATGATACAATTATTGCAACTGGTGAAAAAAAGGAACAGGAATTCTAAGAAAACACCCGTTGCAAAAAGAAAAGGCTCTCGTCTTGCTTTACTTTTGAACAAGTCTCAGATCCCTTCAAAGATTTCGGAACAAGATTGTACTACATTTTTATTAGCGCAAGGATATTCTTAACAAACTATGCATACCTTCTTTTCTCTCCTCGGACCTTAGCGACGAAGCTATCTCTGCCCTGAAGAAAATCCGTGCACTGCTCAGCGAATAGTGCAGCAATTCGAATTCCTGAAACGAGCGATATTCCGTTAAAATCAACGGTCGGCGTTATCGACGGCCAACAGAGGTTGGTTTACCCTTTGGAATGTTTCCAGTCTCTTTGCCGTTAAAGTCATTGTCTGCTGCAGTTTCTCGTCTTCTTTTCCATTGGCAGACTCCTGACTCTTTAACTGCGCCTTTTGTAAAACAGAAATCTAGCGTCAGCACAATAGGAATATTTAGTGCACCATCGAAAGTTACATTGTGTAAATCTCGCCTCGCACCTTTTCGCGTTTGTACTTCTCTCTCACGGACTGGAACCAGTGCAGCGAGTCGAACTCGCGGTCGAGATTCAGAAGTTTTAAGATAAAAGCCACTCCTAGATACAGAGGAAAGTTCGATTTAACTCTTCGTTAATGCGTAAAGCTGGAAACTGGAAACGTTAACTTGCCCATTGCGAATCCGTCGTCCGTGAAAGCCGCATCTTCCTTGTTCTTGCGATTCAAATTGTCTTTGCGGGTTATGGAATGCTCGATAAAATTCAGTGTCTGGAAAACGAAATGAGAACAGTGAAATCCTGTTAAAACCCGCTTTTTACGAAATCAGACAGCGCAACCGCCAATTCGGTGCATCTTTGCATTTTGTGGAAAGAAGCTTACCAGCGGCGGAACAATGATGTGGAAATTCCGAAGATGCATGTTCTTCGAATCTCGAAACACTGGCGCAAACACGTCGATGAGGAGCTTGAGTGGCGAAGGGAATAGACAAAGAAAGATGAGAAGAAGAAGAGCAAGATTAAGCTGGTACATCGAAGATGATGGGCCCTTACCTTGAAATACTCCGTTCCCTCGAAGCTCTTGATGAGATTTCCGATTGCCGAATCGAGCTTCTCCGCTGCCTCGAGGCACTCGTCGGACAACGCCTCCTCCTGACAAAGATCCCCGAATGTGACAATGTCCTCCAGGTCAGGAATGAACCGCACCGCATTGTAGCAGCAGTGTAGACCACCAGAGCGAATCATCCGCACGTAGCCCATGGCGTTTCCTGCGAGATCAACGAAAGTTACAACATTTTTTATGAGTATAGCAAAAACCCGAATAATAAGCCCCGCTTATTAAAAATACAAATCCCAACTGACCTATGTGACTAATCAACTGTCGAAACTGATCCAAATAACTCTGGCCATCCATCGTCAATCCCAATTTTCTGATTCCGCGGTTAAATTTTTCGGCTCTATCGAACGGATACTGAAAATTAAAAACGTTAGTTATTGCAAAGTCGTCGCTTCAAAATTGATGATAGGATAACGTAGATTTGCAATTACCTTCGGGTCGTTTTTGTCTTTGATTTCTTTGAAATGACGAAGATCCTTTAAATCCGTGAAACAAAAAAAATTAAGAATTCGAGCAAATTAGAACCTAAAAAGTTTAGACATTTTTGTATGATACAAAAATAAATTTTGCTCACTTTGATCAGCCGTGATTTAATGTGTTCGTCGTACATAAACTGCGAGAAAATGTAGAATTTCTTCCTCAAAAACTGGTACGTGAAGTTCACCTGCGAAGAGAGATACTAAAGAAATATTTTTCTGCGAAAACGAAAAAATGTAGCAGAACTCTGTTAAGAAGTCTTTTTACGGAACGGATGTTTAGGGCCTTCTTAAGCAGGAAGGCTAATTTAACGGGGAAAGCTTAATAAAAGCAACATGGGCACAAAGGTTTAAAGAAGTTCTACTGCGCTTCATGTTCCGCCACAATTTTCTTACGAACCGTGGTGTTCATGATACCACTCCCATGAGTGCGAATCGAGTTTGCGATGTGTCGTATGTTGATCGTGTTCAGATGTTTGTTGTTGCTCGATCTTTCAACGAATATCTGAGAAAAGTCACCAATCGGATGTATCGTTAAAATTTACGAAAAACAAAAGTTTGTTACCATCTATGTGGAAACTACCTACCTGATTATTTAAGTTGTAGAGATATTTAACTACGAAGACATGAATATTTCGCATGATTTCCAAGACATCCAAACCCTGAAAGCGACAGTTTTGTTACTTTATATTTATCTGCCAGGTCCTTCCTGTTTACAAAAATACAAAGGACCTTGCTGCCCGTTGACATTAGAACAACAAGCAGCAATGCTAACCTGTTCGAGAGTCTGGCTGGGAAGGTGGTCGTCCACCACAAGCAGCCCATACTTCTGGCGGGCGAGGTTTCTCATTTCGCCATACGTCCGCCAGTCGTGCAGCGCCACAGTCGTCAGGTTGTAAAAGGTCTTCTCGATGTAACGCTCTACATATGCTGAAATAAAACTCGTGTTGAAATTGAAATTTCAGGAAATCGAGTTAAAAAATGACTGTGCAGACCTTTTATGTTGATGGTCTTGTCGAAGAAACATACGGGGCGGATGCGAAGTATGGGCGAGAGGTCTTTGAGTCCAACGCGAAAAGGGTTTCTGTCGTCAAGCTGAAAATGGGAGTGGATCTGAAGGCGAAGGTCGGTTTCGATCCCTTGGCACAAAGGCTCCAGAAGGTTCTACGGAAATAAAGAACCAAAAAACATTTAGGAACAATCAAAAATCGATGCATTGCTCAACGTTAAAATTGGTACTTGTTCCGTAGAAAAGTCTTACAGTTTTCACTTGATTGTACAATTCCTCTTCAAAAACGTTAACGATAGTCATGGGAGAAGATTCGTGTTGGGTAGCCATCAAAGGTGGGATGCAATTTCTCAAAGCGGCAAACATGTACTGATAAGTATAGTAAGAGAAAAATAAATTACGAGATAAACTTTGTTCAAAATCCGTAAACAATTTGTTTTGTTAACGTTTCTCAAAGACCTTTCTCTCGCCATCTCGCTTCAAGTTGCAAAAACAATTCAAACTTACGTGAATCCTCTGTGCGTCGCCAGGATTTTCCAGTAAATCAGACAAATATATGGTGAAGATGATTCGATGCCAGTAAAAAAAACCGCAGTCGCACGCGTCTCGAACCCTGCGAGTCAACGAGAAAATCAGAGATATAAAACAAATGGCATATTAAAATTATTCATATAAATTAAAAAATTTCACGAAATATGTAGGCGACGTACTTTTCCCTTAATTGACAAACAACGTCCAACTTGCAAATAGTTTTCTGAAGGTTGGCCCATTCGTCTTCACGAAATATTCCCTAAAAGCGATAAAAAATACACTATAAGCACGTCGATATGTCCGCCATGGTCCCTTCAATGACTTCTTAACAGTTCTATCATTCTAAAGTTTGTTGTTATTACCACTTGCGATCCAAAACTTAGGGCTAAGTTAGCAACGAGTCGCCTTTCCTTGGTTCCTAAGTCAACGAGAAAGTAAATTAGGTTTTAGTGACATTTCCAGTTACTGAACCATCAACTTTTACCCAAATCTGAGCCATTACCGGAACCGTTTAAGGCCCTTTCGGCCAAATCCAGAGCTGAAAGGGCGTCTAGCCACTTCTCGCTGTATTTCTTTGCCGAACCAAATCGTGTCTGAAAAAAATGAAAGTTTCGAAATATGTATTTCTTAAAAAAAATAAGCACAAACGCTAAATATAACGACAAAAATTATAAATTAAACCAAACCTTAGCGGATCTTATCGTACTCATGCCAATGAAACTGAGATGTTGAACGATGTGGTTGACGTACTCCATGGTCATCATGGTGTGCCGATGGTAAGTAAATTCAATGGCCTTTAAACGGAAAAAATTAACAGTTAGTTAAACCACTCGTTTTGCAAAATTGCAACCATGATAGAGAGCGAGATTGACTAACTTACTTTGAGAAGTTCAATCATTCTGCAAAGTGCCAAAGCAGAGGATTTGCTCATGCTCTTGTTGTACGTGACATGGAGGTTGATCACAGTGGTCACGGTGTTACGAATGACGCAAGCCAGTGACAGACCCTAGGATGAAAGAAGAACTTCGATAAGAATTTCCCGCTTAACAAGTTTCTTCTGTAACCGCCAAAAGATGGGAGTTTTTTCGAATGAGCGCAACACGTTATCTACCTGGACGTAAAGCGTGCACTGCTTGTTAAACTCTTCTCCCAGCTGCTGCTTTTCCACAATTGCAGACTCCATCTTGATCATCCAAGATGCGACTTGAAGGTAAAACTGACCAGCGTCCCTGGTAAATAACAAAATACCGAAAAATCCGATTAAATTCGAAGGTAACAACATTTTCAACAGGATAGTTTTGTTTCGTTGTTGTCTTGAAAAAAGTTTCATACTTTGCAAGATTCTGTCCTTTGTTTTGAAGGTATGCCTGGCGGTTTGTCACCACGCTGCTACCGACTTTCTTGTCCAGCGCCTTCGCCATGTGCGGTAACTTGGACAGTAGAAAACTGTCGGGGAACCAGAGGATATTGCCCACCAGATGGACGGCAGGAACCTTAAAAAAATCGCAAAAAAAGTAACAAAAACTCCGTAAGTATCTGTAAGCTAAACTTAAATCGTTTTCACGAAGACGCTCTATACAGCATTCCAATTTCCTCCAACAATTATGGAGAAACAGCTGGCGTTTTTGGATTTTTCACCTTTTTATGAACGTCCCAAAACGTCTTGAACATTTTTCGGTCAGTCGTTCGAAAAATGTAGAAGTGCAAAACGTAGAGGGAGAAAATGGCAACGAGTTTCTGACGCTGATCCATTTCTCCGGTTTCTCCTTCAACATAAAAAGGAGGACCATAAATATTATCTAAAATTTACAAAACGTTCGCAGAAAAAGGCCGGGCTAAAAAAACTCACCTATTTTTGGCTCAATCTGCGTATAACACAGCTTGATGCAATGTGTGAATTCCTCCATGAAACAAGCGTTTTTAGGAACTGGAACCATTCCGTCTGTGAAGGCCATCTCCACGCAACCCTGCAAAGGATCATTAGCATAAAGATAACTATGATATAGGGCAAAACCATGTCAAGAAATCTTCGAAGGGACTGGAGATTAAGAGATTCTAAGCGGTCAAAAATTTGGAAACAAGACAAAATACATGTCACCGCACATAATCATGTGGCATCGATTGTTTCGTTAAATTTTCTTTCTAAAATGTCACAGAATACATTTCTGGAAAAACTTCTTATCCTAGTTAGAACTGTAGCTTTCGTCAATCGATTCAGACGTTACCTGAAATATCCTTCCGTCCAGCAGCTGTCCTTCCAGCCTAATGAGGAGCTTCTCGAAGGGCTGCAGCCTGTCCACGGTAACTCCGAATTTGCTAGGATTTGGTCTCACAGCCTTCAGGACTCTCTTGTACAAAACCCAGTGATCTTTGAGAGTCGTCTGGTTTGCGATGATCTCGTCTAGAGTGACCAGAACAGTCAGAAGGCTGCCCAGGTGTTCGTAAATTGGCTTTTGTAAAACGAGAGGAAAAGCGGGCTAGATGGAATCATTAAAACTTCAAACACGTCAAGCAGGTACAGAGAAGTTTTTTCGTACCAAAAAATGGACGTCCGTTGCATCAATTACTTTTGGCAAGGACCTGAAATTTTTTTTATCCAAAATGATCCAAACGAATTATAATTATGAATTGAGCAAAGCCAAATCCTTACTTGATGTTATGATGCAGCGATGACAGCTGCATCAACGTGTTTTTCACAACGTCATAGCATCGATTGATAAAACTCGACAGTTCCTAGAAAGCCAGATGTCAAAAACCCCGGTTAGAAATATGTAACACAAAAACAACCACCAGTTGTCTTAAAAGACTGACCTGTAGCAGCGTTATAATTCTTCCTGTGTATATCTGCGCGTCACCCTCTTGAAGTCCATTTAAAGGTTCTGAGATAAAAACAGAGAAAAGCTTGACACATGTTATAGGTTTGTTTGAACTTCCTGTTTGGAAGTCTTTTAAGGAATCTTCTTAAGCAGGGAAGCCCTATGCGGTTTATTTTGGGACTCCAAAAATACGCCTTCTTATAGAGATGACGTCTTAAGGGGGAAAAATCGATTTCACAACAGTTAGACCCACTCGCCTCCTTCTCCGTAATACAGCAATGCATTGTAAAACTTTGTCTTTGCCTCGCTAACCAGCTGTTCAATCTCGGCGCAAATGGCGGCCAGAACGGTGATAACTTTGTTGAGCAGCTTGTTATCGGTAGATATCAACTGGAACAACGTTGTCCTCTCGCAAGGAGAAAACTGGAATCCAGAAACAGCGTATGTTGGTTAACTGAGAAACATATGGACATCCTATCCCGAATAATCTTTGAAAAATGTGCCCAATTTAACTGCAATCAATCATGCATTAAACCAATTATCATCAATGCATTTTTATTTGTCTAACATTACATATTTAACGACCCACAATCAGGAAACGTTATATGAACGTAACGAGGAAAGAAGAGAGCATTGAGAAACCCAGACTGCTAACCTGCAAGGCAATTGGGTCGAGGGTCATGTCCCAGGCATCACCGGTACACTCGTCTAGCGCATCTTCGATCTCCTGCAACTGCACCGTGTACTGCTCCAGAAACGTGCCGTATTTTCGTACCTGGACATCTTTGGCAATTTCTAAAAATACAAAAGAAGACGATGTCGATGAAAAAAGATGTGGCAACAGCTGCATACTGCAGTAAAGCGGTGGTAACACTCAAGTTTTCAGTTTAAATCATCGTACCGACTGCTTTAGAACACAAACTGTGACACACAGGTCGGGGAAGGAAGATAACAAGAAAAGAATACTTCCTCGGTCCTCCAATTCTTGCATCACCTAGCTACCTGGACATTTTTCCTAAAAGGGGGGACTTCCACCCACTCTCAAGGGGTCTTTAACGTGCAACAATCAACACGGTACCTCAGTTTAAATTCTCGTCCGAAAGCGCCATCACTTAGGTAATTTTTCCATTCAGTAAAAATTCCCTCACCGACCTCAACCGGGGAGCGAATACCTCACCTTAGGACCGAGAAGCAAGCAAGTAACCCACTCGACCGTCGGCGTCGAGTATACCACCCTCTTACTATAGCAGGTCCACCCCTGGGGCCCTGATCCTTTCCAAAGGGTGCATGAACATTGTAGATGGGTCATATTTAAACCAGGAAGTGTTAGGTTAAATTTGGGAAATTACATAATTACTTGACCCTTGACTCTTCATAAGCTCGTCGGATGATAGGGGGCGTTTCTGACAATATGACGTAAATTGGCCAGACCTCAATATATTACTTATGACAGTTTCCTTCCCTACTTCTCGTTCCTTTTCCCCTGACGTAAGTACGACCAAGACATGCCTTGAACGTCGTTAAAAACACCTAATAAATATACGTAAACAAATCTTCATCTCGCTCAATCTTGAATTTCGATCAATAAGTATATTGTTTTGCGATATTTGTAAATAAGCATATAATGCGCGTAACTCAACAAGCATCTAGCTTGTACAAAACATCACCAATTAACTCTTATCAACACTAATTATAAGTTAAACTTACTGGAAACAGCATCATCAACAGCCTCAAATTCGAAAACAGAACCTGTCAATACTTCGCCAGCCGCCATCTTAGATTTGAAGAATTTTGTTTTATACAGATGCATCATGGGTAACAATGAACTAGCGGCAATTTCAAACATAACAAGATGGCGGACATTTTAGGTTAATGGTACACACACCGGGATCGACCAGTCAAACAGTTTCAAAAATCGCGTACTGAAATATAAATTGATAATGTAAAAATGAGGGAAAAATAACAGAGGTTTCACAACAGTTTTCAGTATTATAAGGTATAATTATGCATTGTAATTCCACACATTCAAACCAGTTTGATCGTGGAGTTGACTTTCCAACAACCTGAATATGTTTTAAAATTAAAAACTATTAGAAGTTTCGCAAAACTAGCTTTTATGCATACGAAAATTGAATACATGTATAAAAGTGCCACTGAAATTTCAATTTCACCAAAAAAAGTGCTATCCAAATTTTAAATGACGGAAATAAAATATTGGTAGTGACATTACCTGAATTAGTAAAAGTTATCATCACCGACCAGTTAAAGATGGAAAGAATTGAATTTTATTAAAATTATTTACCAATATTTAATTTTTTGCACAAAACTAAGGATTAAATTATAAAATTTAATCAGCATGTGTTATCATCTGTTGTTACATTACAACATACAGCTGTACTATAAAGCAATTCAAAACAAGGCTTAGCGAAGCATGAATTAGTTTTCGCCGAAAAAATCCAATGTCAAAACAAGGTTTTTAACAAACTAATACCGTTGTTAACCAGTGGTATTTCCCGTTTGGTAGAACCCTTTAAGCCTCTGCACAACACGCAATTTGTAAAAATTGCAAATGTCGTCCATTTTGAATATTTTTCATGGTATATCATTACGATACATGAATAGGGATATGTGTGATTAAAATAGGGAATAACTAATGGAGAATTCCGGCATGCGTGACATTTTGCACATACGTTTTCTACATAATAATACCATCAATTCAATTCCATTCAACGTATACAATGAGAACATGTTTCGAATTATGGTTATGAAATTCGAATGTTAGGCAGCCATTGAATCGCGATGCATTGTGGGAAGAGGAATATTTCCAAATAGTTTTCAATGCTAAGAAAACCGAATTCACCAAAAATTGGTCATGTAGGGTATAAATAAATTCAAAATATTCGATACTTTCACAAATTCGCCATGAAATTCTATCAGGTTTTATCTGCCATTTTTCTTGTTCTTTCTCAATTTTCCGTTCAGGTAAGCACGAAGACATTATTTCAGTTTACTGTTCTCACTTAGTGTTGGTGTCGTTTTTAATCAAAAATGCTGTAAAATATATATTTCTAATAAAACAATTACATCTAAACAGTAAACAGATTTGAATTTTTAGTATTAATGCATACTAATAAAAATTGTAATGCAGCAAACTTGAAAATTATTCTAATCATAAGTAGTCCAAAATATTTTCTAGGATACATTACTATAAATCAAAAATTATTTCAATTTAAATAATAAACAACCGGAATATCGACGCCATTTTTAATAATTTCTATATTTTTTTATATAACATTTTTTTTCATTTAATTTATAATTTCAGGCTAAAGATGAGAAATGCATCCCAACTCAATATGTTAGTACCTAAATTAATTTAAAATAAAAACATATATATTATACATGTATAGACATTCAATAATGCAGAACAATTTTTAAATTACTTTAATTTATATATTTCTTATTGTTTAGGGCATCGAAGTTTACACGAAATGCGTCACTGAAAGCGAAAACAACGTAAGATAGAATGCATTCCGTATATTAGCACCAGATCAGGGAACGTAAAACTAATAATTATATGTTCTCCCAATACTGGGACAAACCCTCAAGAACGTAAACAAATCGTTTCCGAATAAAATTTTAGTATATGATGAAAAAAAAAATTATATTCTTTTGTTGGGTCCCAAATAACTGGAATTCACAATGCATTGCGGTGTATTTTATAGGTCATCGGAACTATTATGTGTCTTTTGAAAGAGGTAAAGATGGTGAGTATACTAAATTTCGTGCTTACTTTACCACCTCATCAGTGTCAACTATAACAGCTAATTCAAAACAATTTTTTTTTAAATACAAAAAATGTATTTACCAGATCAATGATGATTATATTCTAAACGAACAGGCTTTTATGGATTCTATTGATTCGCTTGCGACCTATACGGACCAACAAGTAAGTTATTTTATCTGAAAGAAATATATCAAATATATAAAGTTTCTAAATCATTACAAACTTAACATCTACATTTGCAGGCGAGAGAACAATTTGTTATGGGCTATAAGACTTGTTTCTTGGGATTTAAGGGAGAAAATGTATAGTTATTTTTAACACAAAAATAAAATTTGAAATATTTCACAAAATATCTAATAATAAATAATAATTATTCTCATTTACAGACTGAAACAGAAAGAATATTGGAATGCTGTTTCTTCATAAAAAAATTGGTTAACATATTTAATGATAAAAACAATAATTTATAAATTAGATTTAAGAAATATTAATTTAATTAAAATCATTTTTAAATTGATTACAGGGCTGTGGTGAATCCATTAAATGCGATGGGAATACGGTAATTTGAAAATATTTACTACACATTTAAATTAATAAATATATAAAAATATAAAAAATATAATAACAATAGCTATAATCATTGTATACAAAAATTTGAATATTATAGCATCTATACAAATTTAAACAATATTTTCGTAAAATCTTTAATTCGAATTAAAATAATCCCATAATTTTTTTTAAATATTTTCAGACTGATGAAAAAAGCCCTGAAAAATGTCCACCAACCAGCAAAGTAAAAAATCTTTATTATTATTATAAAATGCAATTTCCGAATATCAAAGATTAATTTTCGAAATAAAATGTTTTACTTTTACACGTTTCTTTTAAATTATTTCGAAACGTTTGTTTCAACAATGTTTAAAATTTCCCAAAACATTCCATCATGAACTTCAATAGTTTGAAAAGATAAATGATAAAATTTTAACAGGACAGTCGTTTATTTAAAACAAAGCAGTCCCATATTGATAATTATTTATTTATGCAATGTTTTTTTGTTTGATTGTCTAATAAAAGGCGATAACAATCTTTATTGATTGTATGCAAGCAGAAGGAATACCAAATTTCGAAGCTATCGATCAAGAAGAGCATAAGCACGTAAGTCTTTAAAAAAAACATTTTTGCCTATGAAAATCTTGCACTAATTTTTTTAATTACTTCAATAAAATTAATTAAAATTAATTAAACCTGCAGAAAGTCATCCCAATGTTCATATGCGTTCTTCAAAAAGCAGAAATTGTGAGTAATTCTCCAACGTTTTGTATACCTTCCAGTTTTCGTTATC
The DNA here is from genome assembly GCA_034696685.1 of Julus scandinavius. Taxonomy (NCBI): domain Eukaryota; kingdom Metazoa; phylum Arthropoda; class Diplopoda; order Julida; family Julidae; genus Julus; species Julus scandinavius. The sequence continues at coordinate 1,052 of JAQGAE010000229.1, read as the reverse complement.
AAAACAGTTTTTTATATAAATAATTAATTTCAATACAATTATTTTTACCAAAATTTAAAAGATGGATTTCGAATTCGTCCTAAACGCAGACAAGATCATGGAATCCCTCGACACGATGATGACGCCAGACGATAATGTAAATAAGAACTGCTTAAGATACTTGTATATGAATTTGAGAAAGTCCTTACTTAGCTTTAAACATGTAGGAGAGGATTATTTTCTGTGAACTTGATTAGTTTACGATACACAAAACAAACATACACATTTCAGACTCGCGAAAAACTGAAGTACAGTTACCAAGCATGTTTGGTTAATTTCAAAGGCTATTCTGTAAGTATAATTTCAGCACTACTTTACTAAGAAAATGATACGAAAATTGCAAAACTAACTATGTTTTCTCAAAAATTATGCTTTTTCAGAATGAGACAGCAGCAATTTTGGAATGCACTGACATGATGAGGAACTGGGTAATTATTTCAATATTGTGGCTTTAGCCAACATTTTTTTGAACAACTTTTTTTATCGAAAATGTAGTTAAAATTTTGGAATTCCAGATACCTTCCAGAAACTATTTTAATAACAAATCTATCAAATATTGAAAAGGACTTTCTAAAGAAAGGTTTTGGCATCACCCATCATTCGCAAATTTTATAAAAACTTTTGTCTAAAAACTAAGTTAAAATTATACAAGCTAACTTTGCAGAAGATGGAAAACGAAATTTGTAGCGAAATAGTTTTAATTTCAGCAAATGTTGCATCGTTTTAAGCATCTCACAATTTGTAGTATAGTATTTTTATGAAAAATTGTTCGCTAAAATGTATTAACATTTCTGGAATTCCAGCTACCTTTACCGAAAAGTTGAGCCAAATAGTGTGACTTCCAACAAACGTTTTGAAAAATTACAAACTTCTAAACTGACATTTTGGCTTAAACAAAAGCATTAAAAGCAACATTTCGGTTTTAAGCAAACAAATTATGAAATTATTTTATATAAAAACACAATTTCGAGTTCCTGAAACTATTATTGAAATTTTTTATTTTACAGGCTTGT
>JAQGAE010000228.1:0-45686 GCA_034696685.1 Julus scandinavius | reverse complement strand
TTTATCAAGCTATTTTAAACAATTTTTATTTTTATTTAATCTCTTTTTGTTTGGCTGTAATTGTGTTTTAAAATTTCGCCCATTGAAAGTGATAGGGTTGTGATTCACCTGAATGGTAAGGCATGTGTCGTCTCCGTATTATGGTAAATACAATAATAATTGTAAAATATATTTTGGATATAATATGCAATTTCAAAAAGCTAGAACAATTAATTGATCTTTTGGAATCTATTAAAAAATAACCACATGTGAATCTAGGCAACATAAAAAAAATCTAAGCTAGAAATGATGACTATTTTTGGTTGGATCCAAAGTGTGAGAGTCTAATTTTGGAAACATGTTTAGAATTTGAAATTCCCGCCGTATTATCATCTTCCGCATTAACTTGCTTGCAATCTCTTTGTGAGAGCGCCGTATTTTCTACAGGGTGTCAACTACTTTCGCGTGTTTTGTGATGTTTGGTGTAAAATTTGATTGAGATCGCTGCTTCTTATTTCAAAAATTTCTTGTAAATTTGTCTGTTTTTTGGCCAGAATGGCGAAACCCAGTGAGTTGTTTGAAATTGATGGTAGTTTATTAGAGGGCGTAAGTGTTCTTCTTAATGAAATTAGCATGGAAAGTTCAAATAGAACGAATGACAAACTGTATTTAATTTAGGGAGGCCAAATTCTGAGAATGGCTGCTGCATTCGGTGTTTTGTTGCAAAAACCGATTATGGTTCATAATATCCGTGCTGGAAGATCTAAACCTGGTTTAAGGTAGGTTACTTTAAAGTTTCGATCAAAAACATGTATTCATAGGTAGGGCCTGTCAAACGTAAGCATATGTTATGGTGTTTGTTTCTAAGCATTGTCAAAACATGATTAAAATGTTTTAGAGCACAACATTTAAATGGAATATTGCTGCTTAGAGATATATGCAAAGGACAATTAACAGGGGGTGCAATAGGCTCAACTGAGATAACATTAAAGCCTTTCTCTATTTCTGCTGGGAATTATACTGCAGATGCCGGGACTGCTGGGTAATAATTGACTGCAATATAGTACTTGAAATTGGCTTCATTTTGAAATATTGTTAATTTATAATTAATAAAATATCTAGGAGTATTGGTCTAATGCTCCAAGTGTCATTGCCATGCTTATTGTTAGCCAATGGCACCTCTAACATGACTCTTAAAGGAGGTACCGATGCTGAAATGGCACCACCTTTTAACTATATATTACAAGTATGTCGATATAAACAATCTCAACGTACTTTTTCTCGTTACACAATTTAATAATGAATTCAAGAAAATTGTGTTTTTAGGTTTTACAGCCGGCTCTTGAAAAGTTTGGAGCAAAATGCCATGTAGAGATTGTGAAAAGGTAAACAATGCTCAACAACGACAAATTGTGCATATTCTAGCCAGATTTGATAGATAAATGTTACTTTCCTTAAACAGGGGTTACTTTCCACAAGGTGGAGGTGTGGTGAAAGCAACCGTTGAGCCTGGAAAAGTATTAAAAGCGATTGAAATGATGGAACGTGGCATGGTCACATGCATCACTGGTTATTCATATGCTGCTGGAAAATTGCCTGTAAAAGTCGCTCATCAAATGGCAGATCATGCTGCGATCCTTCTTAAGAAGCATTATCCAGATATAGATATTGTCATTGATCGAATAAAAGAGTCTCCCAATAAGGCTATGGGAGATGGATTTGGTATCATGTAAGTGGTGCTTGATTGCTGTTTTAAAGGCCAATTATAAAAGTGATTATGATTTTTTCATCCATTTTTGTGTGGTTATTGCAGCGTGATTGCAGAGACATCCACAGGCTGCCTGCTAGCTGGTTCAGCAATTGGAAATATCAGAAATCGCAAGTATTTAATGAATAATAATATTAGGCAGTTGAATTAAATCAATTTTTTCTTTTAATTCCTAATTTGAATTCTAATAATTCTTATGAAAGAAGATGTATTTTGCATTTTTGGAATATCTAAATTTGCAATTCATAAATTCTTTATAAATACTAAATATTTTAAATACCCGTTTTAGATGATAAAGGTGAATTTGTAGCAGATAAAGCTGCCAATATGCTGATAAATAATCTTGAACATGGAGGATGTGTTGATGAAAATTTACAAGATCAGGTATGTAATATTTTAATAACATACTAAAAGTCTTGGCAGAATACAATTTCTGCTAATTTAATTATAGTCATATTGTTGAGTGAGGAGCCATGGTTTTAAAATGTAATAATACTAAACATATTTTTTTATATTAAAATACATTCAACATTTCTTTGTAGTTGATCATATTTATGGCAATGGCAGAAGGAAAGTCTAGGATAAGATGTGGTCCTTTAACTTTGCATACTGAAACTGCAATACACGTTGCTCACCTGATGACAAAGGTAATTTTTATTTAAACTTTTGCATAAATTATCATTTACACTCCTGCGTACAAAGTAGTTACATATAATTTTTCAAAACTTATTTAGGCTAAATTTCGAATAATACCAGAAGAGTCAATGAATATTATTGAGTGTGATGGCCATGGGATCAAACTTTAATGGTGGAATCTTTGTTTATATTATTTATTTACAACGCTCGAAGAGCATAAAAAGGAATATATGCTTATTATTATGCAATTTAATTTATAACATTTTATAGCACAACGACCCATTGTTGAAACTTAATTGGATGTTCAAAACTTGTCGATGTATGCTTATAAAAGTTGAAAGCACTTGTATTATTACTACTTGTGATGAAATTGATTTTTATTTGATACTGTTCTTTATTTATTGTTCACAAGAAATAAATATTGTGTTTTTGATTTTGAAAGAATAACTTTGATGTACTAGTAGTTTAAATTTCCCGCCTTTCCACACTAGTGCTTGTCCTTGCCGTTAGATGGCGCTCGTTACCGTTGGACTTTTATGCGCGCATGCTCATACATGAGCAAGACGAGAGTTATTTCTTCCTCTTTTTGCTTTTAGTTTCGCTGATTAGATTTTACGAATTTTCTTACGTTTTTAAACCTCTTCTTGACTTAACTAAACTTTCGACATGGATCCCGAGGCGTTCTTAGACTTAGCTAATCAAGTGACGAAACTAAAAATGTATCCTTATTTTGATATAGCCCATTGTATCATAACTTGTATGTACATCCGTGAAGATTTAGCTGGAGGTAAGCTACTTCGATAAACCTTCAAGTCTATTTAAAGTGCCGAAACCCTCTCCAAATCTCCCCTCATCTGTGCAACTATTTGGGCTTTCGACTTACCCACATAGTTTGCCGTCTCAGTCGTTCTCCTATAACAACTCCTAAAAAAGCAACTTCTTCTTATGTCTCTTGAAGCATCTTGCTGTCCTATCCTCCTTTCAGTTTCCGTTATAAAACTAATTTAAGAATGCTGGTGTTGATAATGCATGTGCATCGCTCACCCTTATGTTTTACTCTGCTATATAATTTCACAATAAATCATTTGGAGTGCCTAATTAATTGTAAGGAACTGACTTAACTAAGTGACTAACAGTTCAAAAGTTTAAGCTCCTGAAAATGTTATTCGAGAATAGCTATACGATACCTTTTACAATGGAAATATCATGGCGAGTGTCTAAAAATAGAGATGATAAGTGTTTAAATGTATAATATAGTTCGAAAGATCATGAAAAGGTAATGGTTACGTGCAGGCCATGTAACCATGTCGATCTTGGATCAAGTTTGGATTTTAAACCCAGAAATGGCTTCATTAGAAATGATAAGCTAATTCCCTTTAATATATGCTTTATTCCAGCTTTCCCCAATTCAATTTGGCTATGAAACCATTGCAACTCGAAAGAAATTACGAAACCCAAGAAATCATTTTTGTTCTGATTCAAAAATCTGGGGAATATGATCATAGTTGTGCCATGGCACAATGATTCGCAGAATTTGGCGAAAATTTAAGTTCTGTATACTAATGACAAAACGAAGAAATTGAACTTGTTCATCTTTGAGCACATTATTTTATTCAGCACCTGATTTTTCTTTATTTCAAGGAGAAAATATATATTTCATATAAGATTTTTTGATGTACCATGGCAATTTTAGAGCCATTTTATGTTGTCAGACGAAAAGGTTGATAACACTACTTTCCGTTGTACTATATTAAGGTTTTATCTGGGTCATGATAAAAATAATTAATTTGTGTAGGGATCTCATAGTATGCGGGATTTACTTTTTCCGAATCAGTGCTTCTATTTTGCAGAATGTTTCACCCATGTATAAACTTTATTGAGTGCTTTAAAAAAATGTTATTCCATTAAGCTCTTATGTCTATTAAATGAATGGCCATTTTGTACTTGTCTTGCTTATAAAGGATGGTTCCACCGCACATTTCGTTTAATGTAATTATATTTGTTAAAGCACCAGAGGCGAAACGTTGTGCAAGAGTTCTGTTACAATACCTAACTACTACTTGAAAATGCCAACATCAGATCTTCATGAAATTCATGCTTTTTAATACTGGGAACGTGTTCCTTATAGGAGACTTGTTCACCTTGAAAAATATTCCCAACTTTAAAAAACCTGCACATTCTGTATAACTATTTTTTTTTTTAAATTGGCATGTCTTGGAGTGACACCATACATAATATATGTTATTTAAACGATGAACAATCATGTTATTGCTAACAATCCTTGCAAAAAATTTTTCTTACAATAATTCCAATTTGGGAATCAGTATACTTAGATTGGTTGTTTTTTATGTTCCTCTTCCTCACATAAATTCATCATTTGAACCGCTTGAAAATGGGAACTAACAATTTAGTAAAATAAAACAAGCTGCATGCTATAATTATTCTTGTAAATTTCTGTGGTTACAACTTTTACTAACATATATAGAATTCTCGTATACACTAGTTTGCAATCTTAATTTGTCAATCTTGTCTTTTTCATTGAAGTAAGTAGTGCATATTTAGTTACTGAAGCTGAAATTTATTTAACGGGTATTTCAGGTGCTCATCTATTCTCTCGGAAACACCCTTTTGCTTGTTGGTTATCCTCGATGTTCTCTGTATTTTCTGGTGGCATTTTGTCAAGCTTATTATTGGGAGAACCAATCTTGGCGAATTTTAAGACACCAAATCTATTGTTTATCGCCACTGCTGTTTGGTACGAATTTTAATCTTTCCCCATTGTCATTCCACGGCATTTGCTTAGTCTCAATAGGATCACTATTACTTTGTTTATAAAGTAGTGTATGCTGCTTTAGTTTTTTATATCGCATTTAAGTAATGGAATGGTTTACAGAAGAGCTGCACATCTTTAGAAAAGTTTGATTGATCATTGTAACAACTTGTGAAATTTCAATTATACATTTATGTGAAGAAATGCTCATGAAATTTTAGTTTTCATTGCCATAATTATTCTTGGAGTTTATTTTCAGCACTTTTCGTGTCATGGAATAAAAATATATATTGTTTTAAATACTATAAAAATTTAAACTTTTGAAAGTTAAAATACTTAAATGAAAGAAACTTGTGTTAAAATAATTTTCAATAGCCAAGTCTATTTGTAAAAATTCTTATCATTATCCAACTTCATGACCTAATCTACAACAACATAATATAAACAAATTTCCTAAACTGACATGCTCAATAATTTCAGAATTTGACTTAAAGTAAAAGCATTTATTTTAAAATTGATGCTGTTACATTTACCATGGAATGATGCCCCATGCTGACCCAAATAAGTGTGGTTATTTTATTTTCCCCAAACTAAAACTCAGGTTCTTCTAATCTTTTTTGGGGGTTTAATTTACAGGTACTTAATATTTTATTCTCCATTTGACATCGTCTACAAGATTTGCAAGTTTCTACCAGTGAAGATAGTAATCGCAACTCTTAAAGAAGTAATGCGTTGCAAAAAAGTCCATGATGGTGTGACTCATGCTGCAAAGCTCTATCCCAATGGATGGATCATTATGATCATTGTTGGCACAATTAAAGGTATAGTGAAATTATCTTTTTGGTAGCAATAAGAAAAAATACTCATGTTTGATTAGATCGAATGAGAAGAAAGAGAATTGTTGATTTTTTAGTCTTATTATACTTTATAATTAGGTCTTTATTGCAGTTATATTAAATTAAAGTCATTCAGTAGAAAAATGTGCAAAATTTGCTTCACTAAGAATTTTGAATTTATTTTCTTTTTTTGCTTTGATAGGAAATGGAGCCAATTTTACTAAGTTGTTTGAGAGATTATTGCGAGGTGTTTGGACTCCTTCATCAATCGAATTTATGCAACCGAGTTTGTAAGTAATAAGAGCGATTATTTTTGTTATTTTAACAGTTCTTTGTTTGTTTGCAAGTACTTTGTTTATGCTTAAAGCAAAATATTTTTACTAATAGCTGAATATTAAGCAAAGGAAAAAAAATTCTGAAAATTGTGTTTACAAAATAAGTGGTTTGTTAGCACTGCTTTGTGCTTGATTTCTGTTGTATTTGTTTTCAGTGCCACCAAGGCCTGTGTGGTGTCTTCCGTCATATTTGTTTTGGACAAGAAAACAGATTACATTTCTGCACCTCATTCTTTAGTATATTTCGGCATTGTTATCTTTTTCGTCTATTTCAAATTGTCATCCATTCTACTTGGCATCCACGATCCATTTGCTCCATTTGAAAATCTTTTCTGCGCCATATTTATGGGTGGCATTTGGGATGCCCTTAGCCGGGCCATTTCAGGCAATAAGGGAGCTGATGGTACATCCAAGTCTGATGCAGCCAAAAATGGCAAGAGTGAAATAACCAAGAAAAAGGATTGAGCAAATACAATTTTAGCCCTACAGGAAATTATATTCGATTTTGAACTGTAGCTATCGTACAGTCCTTACAATTGACATTTTCGTTTTAAATTTAATATTTTTTTTTCTTAATGTTCCCATTGATATATGGGTGATGAGCACAATGGTGTCTATTAACCTTTAAATCTTTGCGAGGCCTATGTCTTTGAATCGCATAGAAAAGTCTCAAAGCGTATCTTTCTCTTTATGCGAAATTGCAAAAGTTTTGATAATAGATCCCGGTGACATAAGTCAAGTAGACACCTGCTCACGTCATCCCTGGTATTTGGAATAGGTACCAGAGATTTATCATAATTAGAATTATCTAGTCACTTTCACAAATATTGATTTGTTTCATGGTTACCCTCGACCATTATGACCTGAAAAAAATTTTATTCAACCATTGTTTTTATTGAAGCGCGCATGAGCAAGCATTAAATTTAACCATGGAATAAAATATCAGCTCAAATATCCTCTATGCGGATGGCAGCCCTGAAATCAATCAGTTTTTGATCGAATGTGCGATAGCTACGGTTATTACAATCGTTTAAAGGTTTAACAATGCATGACGCAGGCACAGTCTATTTAAAGTTGGTTATATTTAAGGAGATGATACAAGTTAAATTTAATTTAAGCAGTTGAACCAAAAAGCAAAATAAGTCAATTTAACTCATAAATTAGTCACCAAGACAATGAATTATAAAATTAACATTGGAGTAATGCTTACTTAAAAATATTTTGTGATGCCAAGGATCGAAATTATAGAGCCATCAAGTTAAACATTTTCCCAGTGTTATTTTAAAATTTGTATTCATTGTCAAAGTGTTCAGTAAACATTTGTTTCACCCCCCAAGTGAATTTTAAAATTTTTTTAAATTGCAATCTTTCTTTAGCATTTCCTTAACAAGGACAAAAAAATCATTTGAGGTTTCTGCTTACGTTGACTTTAATAATTTTATAATTATTATTCAATCACATAGTAATTTAAATTAGATTTTCTTCTGAAACAGCATTTAATGTTGTCGTATTTATATAATCAGTGATAACGACGAAATTGTACACGATGTAATTGTGTGCTACCCACGATCTCGATCCTATTTTAGTCATTAGGAACTTCTGGCAAACAATTGAATATTTTCTTGCATAATGCCATAGTTATTGTCTTTCCAATGGTTGGCAAATGATGTAATCCATTGACATACTTGAAATAGTTCAGATTCTAAATATTCATTAGATTCTTAACTTGTCATGCAAGCTGACATGACTTAAAAGTAAGAGAAAGTACTATAATGAATATTCTGTTTTAACAATGTTTTTACATCCTTCAAAGTTGACAGTTGAGGCTGCGATACACTTGCTACCTTTAGAAAATACGGTCAATTCGTTTACGAAGTTCCTATTGTCGAACGAAACAAAAAAAATGTAACTTTGGTGTTCCGATTTTAATGTTTAAAAAACAAATTGTTGTCAAAAATAATTTGTAACATAGATATGCTATATTCACACTGAGAAATTAATTCTTATATACTTTTATAAATAGGAAATAAGGTACACAAGTGTTGATAACTTGATCATATCAGAGACAAATAATAATGCATTTACACTTTCAAACCTACTAGAAATATTAGCACAATAGCTAATAACAGGAGAAATGTGAAATTTTCTCTTTTTGTCATTGGGAATTTCTTTGTTTTCCAATTTCATTTGAATAATAATCATTTTCAGTATTGCTAAAATATACTAACCAGACCTGACTCCAGTGTGAATATATGGTTTTTTTTTCATTATGTTTTAATTGCATGTGTCACTGGCACATCAATCCCAAATTATTTTAATTGATACCGTTCACTTTATTGTACGTGTTACTACATCGATAGGTTGAATTGTTACTTTCTGTAATACAATATAGCCTCACATTAATGTAGTACCACATTTAACTTCATCACAGCCTCTGCTATTTGACACAAATACCCTTCATCTTTGCCCCCCTTTTTTTTGTTCATTCACCTAACTTGTGCCAAACTTATTTCAATCTACTTGAGTTAATTGTCATTGTTTGCATTTTTATTTCAGCTTTTTAAGGACTGTTTTGTGGGGTTATAACATCCTTTCTTGATTCACGTTTATTTACAAAAATAAAACAAGGATAAAAGAAAGATAAAAGCGAAGACATTGTGAATACAAATAATATTGTTTTAAAATTTACACAATTTCCATTTAGTCAATCTCGAGATAGTCTTAAAATGATACTGCTCCTGCTTCGCTGCAACCAATTGGCATAGGCACACTCATTTTCCACGTGTCGTTACGAGGATTGTAGCATTCCATGGAATTGAGCGTTACGGAAGGCGATAATTCAGCTGACGTGTGACCCCCGGCCACGTAAAGTAATCCATTGATGCTGGCCACGCAAGCACCGGCACGACACAAGTTCATCGAAGCCACTTTTTCCCATTGATTCTAGAAATGACAGAAAGAAATGTATTGTGAGTATTGTCTGCATAATGCAGCACATTTTAACTATATTTCCTCGATGCAATCGGAAAACGGTGCTAACCTTTTCGAAATCGTATCGTTCAACCGAATGAAGTTCCTTTGAAACGCTACATCCACCGATTGCATACATGTAATTATCCAAAACTGCCAACCCAACATACGAACGCCTCGTTTTCATGCTGGCGAGGGTTTTCCATTTTTCTGTAACCGGATTGTAATATTCGACGCATGACAAATCGCCATCTAAGAAGCATCGGCCACCAACCACGTAAACGAGACCTAAAATGTAAATAATAACTTGAAAATTACATAAAATAATGATAATTGTACATTGATAACGATGCATTGCTGTTTAAAATGCAGTGACTGCCTATATTTCTAAAACTACTTATTTTTGTGATTTAGCTTTCAAGATCACTTGATGCCTCTTACCTTGATGAACTACAACTCCGAATGCATACCTAGGGCTTGTCATTCTTCCTATTTCTGTCCATTTGCGTTTATTTGGATCGTAACGTTCCATTGTGTCTGTCACTTGGGATTCTACGCATCCTCCCATCACGTAAACATAACTTTCGTAAGTACATGCTCCCATTTGACATCTAGGAGTTAATAGTCTCAACATATCCATCCAACAGTCCGTCACTATGCTATACACAATGACATCATCCAATATTAAGCCTTGATTTTCACCACCAATTACGAACAGCAGCTCGTTCGAAAGAGTAACGCAATGGCCGCTGCGGGGTTCCTTTAAAGATGTCACCGCATGCCATTTCTGCTCGTACGTATTGAACCTATGAACTGCTGCAAGCGTTCGACCATCACTCCACCTCTGCCCAGGATCCCGTTTGAAGCCTCCTACTATATACAGGCTTTTTTGAGCCCATTTTCGAGGCTGTAATTTTTGAGTGTTCGATTGAAATAATCTTGATTCGAGAGAAGATAGTCTTAGTTCAACTTTGTGATCTTGGATTAATTTCGTTAAAGCCACTTTCAAACTTAGATCCTTGACGCCGGATATGAAACTGTCCAACTCGCGGTAGGAAATTAACAACATGCGAACAAATTCCATGATTTGGAAGACGTAGCGTCTCCTCTGAGTTACGTCGTGCAGAATCCAACGCATGGCTGCTTCAAACACTTGGAACTCATTTTCCACTTTTAGATATTCGCTTTGCAAAATGCTCTCTAGAAGACCGATTGGAAGATCGTAGAATTCTTCATTATGACTAACTTCTATAAAATTCGTGTGTATGAAACTGATTGCGGCATCCACTAAATCTTGGCATAAGTGAGTTTCGGCCAAGCGTCGGATTCCTGAAAATGTCATAGCAAAATTGTGTATATTTGAATATTTGGATAAAATCAACAGCAAGTCTACTGCAAATTTATTTTTGGTTGTATCGTTAATCAAAAATGTATCACATGCATGTCCTGATGTTGATTTTTGGAAAGTTCCAGATAAATCTCAGTAGTTTTCTAAAAATTGTCTGAAGAACCTAGTAATATTTTGTAAGCAATTACTGTACCTATGCAGTTATCTGGCTGTAGCTCTTTCTGGAGGAATGTGCTACATGCAACTTTCACATCAGTCAGCTGTAACATGTCAGAAGATGCCAGCAAGTCCTGAACATTGTCACGATTTATTTGTATTTTTCCTGAAATAAGGACGACATTAACAGGACCGTAAAAATGTATCTGACGTTAAGAGAAGATTCTTACCTGTGTAAATAAAATCCAGCAATGTGCCAAAGGTTTTTGCACTTAAGGAGTGCAGATTTATACTTTCCTTATTTTCTTCTAACATTCCTCCTGAAAACATGGCCTGGAAATATGGGCTGCTGGCTGACAACAGTGCCCTATGGGCCTACAATTATTTAACAACCAAATGTTATTGCCATTTAAGTCAGCATGTATTGTGAAATCAACAAATGAAAAATTGTACTTACTACATAACTCTGTAGTTCAACAGTTATTTGAACATCACATAGCAAAGCACTTTCTCGTAAAGCTCTTAGGTTGTGTAATATCTTTAAAGAGTGTTCTTGCACGGTAAAATATAAAATACCATCACTAGATTCGCTTTCTGTTGGCGACGCCATTATTTGTGATCTAGTTTATGACTGGATTAACAACGTTACAGGAACATATCACATTTTATGCAGCTTAGGATTTAGTTATTCAATATATCAATGTTTTATCCTTATTGAAATATTGAATCTTATGCATCGATGATTATTATTATAATGGACCTTCCACAGGACATACAATTACGCATTGTCTATTATGCAAGTATCTCAACCACTCATTATTTTCAATTCAACTTAGTTAACTACAATGGAACAGATTTAATAAATAAAAATATAATTGGCAGCTGAAGAAATATGCCTTGAGGAAAAAGTTGACAATTATTATGCAATGTCTGTCAGCTGTCCAATTTCAACTACACCTGTATGCCGCCATCTTTAATTAGTAAAGCTGTCTGCTCACATAAGTACCACGCAATTGTGAAAATTTAATTAATTGAAATAGTTTTAAAAGTTTTTAAAAGTGAATAATTACAAATAAAAACAGCACTGTATGTAATTATGATGTGTAGAAGAATTGTAATTTACGGAACTTCTAATCATTCAAAACACGTATAGAATGTGGAACAATACAAAACATGCAGACGACATTTTTCATGCAGTGACACATGTTGTGACGGGTGACGAGTTTTGTGTGTTTATGTTTAGTCTTTCTAGAGCTATTTTGCTGTTAGGACAGGAAAAAGGAACTGAAATGGTGGTAAATAAGTTTATTTATATGTTGACTGTTCAACATGATCGTTTGACATTTTAAAGTGACAACTCAAAATAGAAGTTTTTTTTTACAACTTTATAGATTGAATGCACTTGTAGTCAGAACGGATTTTAATACGATGGAAAAAGATAATAGTACCGTTGAATTTGACACTAGTCAACGCATTGCAAGTGCAAATGAAGAAGATGAACAAATTGAAATTAGAACGCTAAAAAATCCGTCTGCTGCTTTATGTGGCTACATGTCCATAACAAAATCGTCTACTCCCAAACTTATAAAAAAATCCAAACGTTATTGGTTTATTTATGCTGATAACTCTAGCAAGTTATATTATTTTCGAACTCCTGAAAGTACCGCCCCTTCTGGGTCAATAGATATTTGTAGAGCCAGTTTCTCATTAGAAGTTGAAAACCCTACTCAGTTTAACATATGGTAAGTTGACTGCTTTAATTGAGACTGTATTTACATAGATGCATATCATGTTTAAACATGTCTAGTTATTTTTTATTAGCACACGTGATGAGAGATATGATTTGGAAACAAGTGATCGTAATGCAGCGCTGTATTGGCTTCAAGAATTACAAAAACGAAGAAGAAAACACAGTCGAAGGAGAACGGCAAACATTAAGAAACATGGACTTACAGTCGCAACGCCAGTTGCAGGAGTAAGTTTTCAACAGACATAATTTGGATTATTAAAACGACTAGTCTGTGTCCCTGTTCCTGTCCTAAGGTGCGGGGGTTTGCTCCTCGGTCGAGATCGGTGGGAATTTTTACAGATGGGCGAAATTTGCATAAGTAGAAGCACTTTTATATGAGACTTTAAACCGAGGTCCCATGCAGATCCCGCTTGCTCTCTGCACGATAACTTTGTACCTCTCAAAAGGGGGTGGAAGTCCACCTCATAGGACACCATTTTCAAACATTTCTTCCTTGCAAATGTTTAGGAGGAACTTGTTCTTCTATCCTCCAGTTGTTTAAATTGGTTTTTATAAATTCAACATTGTAACAAAACTGTAGTACTCTTACGTTAAAAATATTTGTGGTTCTGTCACTAAAACAGTCCCGGCATTTTATCATTTCTGCATTTTTAGTTTATATTTTTCAAAAAAGTTTATAAATAAAAGTGTTAATAGAATTTGTTTTTTATTCTACGCTTACTTTATACGATTCTTACTATTCGATTGTTTACTTATAATTTCATGTTATCTATTTTATTCTTGTGACTTTAGAATTACAGTGATGGTTTACTTGAACGTCATTCCTCCGATGAGCAATTACTTGAAGACTATGACATTCCTCCTTTGGTGGAGCTGATTGCTCCTCCTCATGGTTTCGTTGGTGAAGATTCTGCTAAACCACAACATTCCTCTTCTGTCAATTTATTTTCAAATTTCCGCTCCCAAATTCGTAACGGAATAGTTAACATGCGTTATTCTAGAACAAGTGAAGGCAAGTTTAACGAATTTCGTGTTTTATTTTGACTTGTTTTTCCAATGTTTAATTTCAAATGTTTTTTGTGTACAGTTAGCAATTCCTCAAACGATGATTGGCCAACCAGTCCCACTTCTCCCACAACACATCAACAAGTCGAACAAAGAATCTTTTCCAAGGCGGGCACTTGTAAAGGTCGCTCGTCATTTCGAACCTCAAAACCATTTTCGTTTTTATCGAAGGATAGCGGAAGTCCGTCACCTACAGAGAATTTCTGTAAAAATTGTGGAAAGGTAGTTTAATTGTACTGATGTCATCTACGGTGCTTAGTTTATCACGAAAAATTGTATATCCATTTGCATTATTTGATTAATGTTTTTAGATGAATGAAGAGAATATAGAAATGCGCGAATCTGTTTCTCATCTCAACGAAGAATTAAAATCGAGCAAAGAAATGATTGGTTTCCTACAACGACAACTAGATTTAGCATGTCGACAAAAAGAAAGCGTGTAAGTTTATTAGATACTGAAATAGTAGGGCTACATAATCACATTTTCACATCGGTCGGTGTGATGCTAAAATTAAATAACAGCATGTAGAGATCTGCTACATGCTCACATGCCACCAGTGTGCTAAACAAGAATAAGACTAATGTGTATTTTTCTTATGTATAATTAAATTTAGAATGAAACTCCAAGTGGATCCAAACATCCAATGTCACATGCAGTTGGCCATAGAAAAAGATATTGAATTAGTTCGCATCAACGAGGTTTTATTGAAAGCAAAACAAGAGCTGGACGATGTGAAACTGCAATACGTGTAAGCTTACCTCTATTAGATTTAAATCTATTTGCAATCTTGGTTTTAGATGTCACCTAAAACCCATTGCCAATATTTCATAACTACTTTTTCTTGTTTTTCTAAAGGGCTTTGTCCAAGGAAATGAGCGAAGTTCGTAAATATGATCAGGAAATAATCGACTTAAAAAACGAAATAATTGATCAATTGACAGAACAAGTGGCAAATCTTGAAACTCAAAGAATCGCATCAGGGAAAAGCGACGAGGAGCCCTTTGTCATAGTGCTTAGGCATCATCGCAATGAAAGTCATTCAGGAGAAAATATGTATTCCGAAGTTGACAGACTTAAAGATGAATTGCAGGCATTTCGGATCCAGAACAAATTTCTAAATTCTGAAATTTTGCAATTAAATCTTTTGAGAGAAGACTCGGAAGAACGAGAGGCACTTGTCAAGCTGTAAGCGAATGGTTTTCGAATTATTATGATTACTCACATAGTTTTTTCTTTATTATTAAACTTCCTAACAAAATTATAATTATGTAGCAAAAGCATCGAATGGGAATCCAAATATTATGCTATCCAGAGCAAATATTTAGTTCTTCTTAATGAATATCATTCACCTACAAATAGTGGTGGTAGTGGTAAGTAGAAGCCATTTGTTTTTAAGCTCAGAGGGGCAGTGTTTCTGTTGTGTATATCACTGATGTGAAATTGGGTTTTGAGAGGCAAAATTATAGAATTTATTAGGGGCAACTGATAATTACAGCTCCCATATCAAAATTATTTGATCTAAAGGCTGGCCTTTTATCATTCTTTAGGATTTGAAAGTTCCTATTCTCAAGAAACTGCATCACAGTTATTACATGATGCTATCTCAGATACATCTGGGCCAGATTACATGAGTATTGCCAAAGTTGTTGGCAGGTAATTTCATTTTATCAAGGTAATGGTCGATTACCTCCAATTCGGGTCAGCTCATTTGTATTTCTGATTTTCATATAGCGAAAGTCGATATGATGTTTACGGGTTTTCTCAGACATCTGCATCTGCATCTTCATCTTCATCATTTTCACTTCTTCAAGGAGCTTATCTTTTGAGACAAAGATCTGAGGAGATCGAAGGAAGGCTAAAGGCAATTTTATTATTACTTTATGCTTTGCATAAAACGCATTCTTATTTTATTTGATTACAATCGCATTTAATTTTATGCATGTGATAGGCCACATATTTTAGATACCCAAACATTCAATACATATAATTTGTGTATATTGGATGTAAGTAACTTGGAAGAATTTTTAAATAGGATCCTTACGCCGAAATGTGGATTTCCAAATGGGATAACTTCATGGCTTGCCAGGGTAAAAAGCGCATTCAAACCTCACCTCTACTCAAAGAGCTTATACGCAGTGGTATCCCTTTTGTACATCGAAGTGTCATTTGGAAAGGGTAAGTGTTGTTTGTAAACATAAGGGCTTCTAATCTCGTTTCGGGACATTGATAAATGGAAATTGTGGACTAGTTGCATCGAACTTCAAGTTAGAGTATTGAGAGAAAGTAAACCCAAGACATATTATGAAAGTCTATTATCATTGAAGAAACAACTCCATGTCCTGGATATGGCTGCAAAGCAGGTACTTAACATAGCTAGTTCCCTCAACACTTCAATATCTTATTCATGTTTAGTAATTTTTGTATTTGATCTTCTACTTGCAGATTGAATTGGATCTGTTGAGAACTTTGCCGCATAATAGACATTTTGAAAATGCCCATTCAGATGGAATTCCTAAATTAAGACGAATTTTATTGGCATACAGTCGACACAATCCTGATGTTGGGTACTGTCAGGTAAGATGTAAACCTGCTTTTAACTCTTTTTTTTAATGTGAAAGATGTGAAAATACTTTGAACTTTAAAAAGAAGCATGCTGATTGGAGAAAAGTTATGAATTTCACGTTAACTTTACTTCTAGGGTTTGAATAGACTCGGCGCAATTGCACTTCTGTTTTTGTCTGAAGAAGATGCGTTTTGGTGTTTGGTCTCCATCGTCGAGTTTCTCATGCCCTCAGATTATTATAACCGAGAACTCGTCGGTGCACAGGTGGATCAGGTAGGTGGCCCATTTGCTAAGCTTAGGGGTTAGGGAATTGTTTGAATTACTCCTATCAGTTTGAAGTAAGTTTAGTTAATGATGCCGTGATTTTTTTTACATTCTTTTCCAGCTTGTTTTAAAGGATTTATTGCAGGAAAAGTGCCCTCGTTTTCATGATCACTTGGAAAAGCAGAACATGGACATTTCTCTGTTTACTTTCAATTGGTTCATGTGTATATTTGTGGACTGTGTTCCCATTGAGACATATTTGTTCATGTGGGATACGTTTTTATATGAAGGAAGCAAGGTATTCACATTAGTTCGCTTTTTGAATGTATTTATTTAAACATGTTGTGTGCCTAGATTAATCAACATCCCTTGTTTAGGTGCTGTTCCGGTATGCATTGTCCATTCTTCGACTATGTGAGGAGGAATGTTTGAAAGCAGATGACAGTATGGGAATCAGCAAGACTTTACGAAATGTTTCAGAGGGATTGACGGATTGGAAACGGCTGGCTCAGGTAGGAACAACTACTTTTGTTTTAATTTATTCGTTAGCAAAATTTGTTAATATAACAGTATATTTCGCTGCTTGTTAACTATTATGGCAATTATCAAGCAAATTTGACCCGATTCTACACATTTACTTGCCATATATCCATTGTCACAATTAAGTTACAGTTTAGGGAAACTTTGTAGGGTTTGTCATGTACAGTGTATGATAAAATGACAAAATTATATTTATAATAATCTTCGATAAATTCCAAATATTTCAAAGCATGGTTTTCTCAAAATGTAGAAGGAATATTATACAAAATCCTCATAAGAACCTAGCTTTTCCTAAACAAATAACTCTTGAACTGTATATTGTGTATATAATTATAATCATTACAAACAAATCATAATCAGTGGTTCCTTATAACTGTACTTCTTCGTTTATCATGGTAGTTGCCAGTACCCTAAAAACCTGTAGTTGGGAAATGTGCTTGAAATTCGTGTTAAACACCAATCTATGCTTGAATTTCCTACCCAAATCAGGAAATTTCTATTAATCTAAAAAAAATATAAGAAAATAAACAACAAAAAAAGTATTTTGACTTAGGAAAAATATTGTACAAATAATGATTGGTCATAAGAGGGCCCCTTGAAAATTTAAGGGATGAACATTAAAGTCCTTGAAATAAGCTTCTTTTTTTATAGTAAATTTGCTGTACAATTTGTTCATGACGTTGATTGAGTGACAGTTTAAGATTCTAAAGACGGTTTTCATGAATTGCACTTTTGTGGTCAATTGCTATGAACATGGCATATGTAGTCAATGTTTGTATGTTTATTGGCACATTAATATTCATATACAAGGTTACACCACCAGAAATAATAATGCAGGAGACGATATGATTCGCAATTAACGTTTTCCTAAGTTCTACATGTAAATGAAAACAGCTTCATACAAATATTAATATTACTACGCATATAATATCTGCATTGCTCTCCTTGACCATAATAATTAAGGGTTTTAAAAAAGAGGATAAAATAGTAGGCTATAGATTAATAATAATATGGGCAGTTAAAAAATAGATGAATCAGAATAAGAATGTTTGTTCCTTATAAAGCTGCTTGCAATAATATTATTGGAAGCATCATGGAATATATTTTATCATATCATCGACAAAGAACTTTTGAATGAACACAGGTTTAAATTCCTGTTAAAGATATGCAGATTGTCGTTGGAAATGAGCTTTATATCACGTAAAAATGGCTTAGTAACTCAAAAAAAGATTGATCAATTATATAATTTTAATTGATAACTTAAGTTTGAAAACAAAAATCCTTGGATCAAAATTGCTCTATATTTATCTAATTTGCCATTTTAAGTTGAGACTTATTCTGCAGAAAGACAGTTGATTGGCTAGCTGTTACTGCTGTATATGAGTAATAGACTGTACTTATTCTCCTCAATCGGCTAAATTAGCCAGCTACTCGATCCTGCTCCAATCACTTTGTGTATTAATTCTTTCAGTGAAATTCCTCGATAATACCGTCGTTTCGTTGTCGTTTAAAATAAGTACTGCTTATGCAGACGCTTGGCACGCTTGTTTTTCTTTCCCTTGCTCAGAAGAACCTTTTTGGGAGCTTTTTTCTCCCGTTTATGAATGCTCGGAGATTTTGGTCCAGCAGCCATCTTGTGGTTCTTTTGGTAGTGAGAATTGTGAGCATGATTTGTTTGAGGGCTGCCACCGTGGTTGGCGTGAGACTTGTGGGATTGGATCTGAAATTACACAGAAACGTTGTCAAACATTTACATAGGAAATGAATTCGTAATGAATCAGACTTTATTGTACGATTTCTTAGTCAGCAGTAACCAAATAAGGAAAAGTTGTTTTCTATTCCTGGAAAGTATTCGTCATTTTTGTAATTGTGGCTATGTGTATTCTAATTCCTGATTTCGACTTGAATTTCATGCTATATCTTATGGATGTTTTTAAAATTTGGAATTAATTTTGAGAGAATCCATTACTTTCATAACTAAAATTGAAAAGTGCCTCGAGCATGAACGACATGAACAACAGAGTACTTTATGATATAACTATCCATCCTCTTTGAATTTCAATTTTAATTCGCATCATCCAATGCACTCAAAAAATCTTGAGTACCATGGGAAAACAAGAACATGTTTATCTGTAATGGATACCTTTTGATGAATCGCATCTTCAACTAATAGATCCTGCAAGCTGAGATCTCCTTTCTTGTCAGTCTTCTTCTTGCTGTGAGGCTGATGCATGTCCACTTGTGCCTTTGCTTCGTGATGACTGACACTTAATGGAGCGTGTTTTTGTACTTCCTAATGGAAAAAAATGCCAAGAAGATTTTATTGAAATAATCGATATGTTTAGTAGTTTAACCACTTTGGCATTGCACTGGGACATTACTCGCAATGCAATTATCCCTACACGCATTAATAGTAATATATATATATATATATATATATATATATATAGTTACTTTACAAATTGTGTTCAAATATGCTATAGAATCTAATGCGCCATACGACATACAATATTTACACGACTAAAAGGAGAGGACTTTTTTTTTCAAAAAATATCGAGGTTACATCGCCAATCACCTCATCATTAAACAGTGTGAAATTTCACCTTCTGAATTCTCTTAAGTGATGTATTATGCCTTAGTATGGGATTTTAAATTGCTGGCACTTCAATAAACATGCTGATAAATTGTAGATGTACTATATTCAAACTGGTGATCTTTTCGTTTTAATAAAACGATTTGGGCTATCATGTGGCAGATGTTAGTTTTTTTTGTTATGGGAAAGCATTGCATTTCCGGTTTGTGGTTAATTCTTTTGAATATCAACATAATTACTGAAGTTGAGTCAATGATGATCCCATGGAAATTTAATAGTTCTTAGTTTTAATTGCTTGATGCATTTGCGATTGCGTCATTCATCTTTTTTTCTTCTTATGCATAGGGTATAATCAGGTCAGTGAAAAAATACAAGTCTGTAATCCTTGCATCATCTCCAATTATAAGCTTAATTAGCCTATTTGATCTTGTTTTTATTGCCTTTATACCAGGCTATAGCTTCCATCTTCCTGATTATTTTTTAGTTCTTTGCTTTTGTCAGCACTTCAAGCTTGTTATTATAATAATTGTTAATTCGATAGATAATAGGTTCTTTGATGTACGTTGTCAAGATTGATTTTGCCAAATGATGATTTTGGTGGCTCTGAAAGTTGCAATACAAATATTGGTAGCATTTTGGGTAGGCTGTACCATAGGCCAACCACTTACTTTGATATCATGATGTTCTCCTTTGAGTTTCTGTCCCGCGCTGGCTGAGCCCCATTGCCCCAACAGGTGCTGCTTATGGGCTTTTTCAGTCTTGTGTTTTGATATATGATCCTTGAAAGAAAAACAGAAATTCTGGTTTTAATATTTGAAACATGTTCGTTTAGCTAAACTTTTAATTTTGTTTGGGAAGGCGGCATGCATGAACTTGTCCAAGTACTTTTCATTACGCAATGATGAGTAATTAATATTTGAAAATATATGTGTTCTTGCAATCACGTTGTAAACGCTATGATCAACATTTATATGCCATCAGGGACTTCTGGAAGAGAATGGGGCTAATTGCAAAGTGCAGATCCTATACATATTTCAAGAATTCATCATTTACCAACACAAGCCCAGTATCACGTGACTGCACTATTTTATAATAATGTTGAGACCATGCAAAGCCCAGGGCAACTTTTGTAGTTTCCAAATGACACATTAAAAGTCACTGGCCTTTTCATTAATGTTCCAAACCCTATCAGTTGCATTTGAAAAAATGTTTCAAAAAACAAAATGGCGATTTTGAAATATATCGATACTCTGGTTAACACAAATGTGTTTAAAACGTCGTGGCGAGGCAATCAATAACGGCAATGGTTGCTGTCATATACATTCATTTGCGATGGTCTGTTAACTCATACGCATTCTGTTTATATATAGCGCGTGAATGAAAGTTAATCATGGTTTCATATATCACTACTCCAAAATCGCCATTTTGTATCCACAACCCAGATGGTTCATGAGTTGAATAAGGTATAATTAGCAAATAAGAGGGAACAGTTAGGGCATATTCTAGTGTCTTCAATTATAACAGTGGGAAAGCGTAATTTGTCATACATGGGGTTAGAAATGATGCCCACGCCCTCATATTTACCCCCATTTTCCTTTTTCCCCTTTCATCCCTTCATATAGAGTAGATTCTAGCTACTACAATACAGAACAGTGCCGTCACTCGTGCTCATCTCGATACGTTGCTTAGCAACTATTTTCATGTTGGAAAATAATGGGACTTTTAGTCAATAATAAAATGAATCGAGTTCGGTATAGAACGTCATGCAATGAGCGAAAGATGGCATAAAGCTCTCTACAGTTGTTACAAAAATACACAACAACCACTAGGGTTGAAATTCCAAGAGCTACGTCTCTGGAACTGGACGACCAGTGTTGGTTTTTTTGTGGTTTGTTTTTAAAGAAATGGACATGCATATTTTCTCCCCACTTCGGTTTCCTTTTAAGTATGCAACAGGGAATGCATTTTTCATATTATCAAAAACCTGTTTACGAAGCTCCCCTCCTTAACAACGTTTCATGCAGCGTTGCTTCGATAATGGATATACATATGCCACCTCTTGCTAATGCGGCACATTCTTCGTTTATCGCAGGCATAATTTCAGCATTACCGGGGTCTGTGGAAAAATATGCTAATTATACTTCACTTGTTTTTCTCGTCTTAACTACAGATACACATTCTTCCATCAAATGGCAGCTGTGATGCAATGAAACCCCCCACAAACATTTTTTTAATTTTACTGAAATGATATTTGCCTTTAAGTTTTTGAGTAAATATATGCAATGGAATTTTGCATACTCAAAGATTTTTAATTTGGAAAATTGACTTATGCGATTTTATAAATTACTAACCGGGAGAAGTCCAGAACTTCTTTGCAGTAATAGAAGTTCAATGGTTTATGAGATACTTATACGTTGTTTATGAGTGTCCTCATAAATAAAGGAGCTTAATTTGTTATGGAAACATACTTATTGCAAGTAGACGCTGTAAATATCCTGACTTATCATTTCCAAATTCCTGTCATCTCAGTTATCACCGCCCTCAGGATAGCATATTTTTCTAAGAAAACTAGTTCATTTACACCGGGTTTTTAAATAGACAATTGCGTGGGCCTTCATGTACAAACATGTCTCATTTGTGATGTTTCATCTGAGAATTACTTTTAAGGGCATTCACGTTTCAAATATGTAGTTCAAAATGATGTTTTACAGTCTAGATTAAAATATCGCAACAACAAAAAAAAAAATTTAAACAGTAGCATGATTAGCACTGAGATTGGATAGTGAAACATTTATGAAAAAGTAATTGCGTAATTTATTCATGATGTTTAATAGCATCATTTTATATAAGCTCGTAAAAGACTTAAAATCATATTTACACAAAAATTCCATAAAAGATCTTAGCCGACTACATTGTATGCAGATAGCTGCATCAGTGTGAATTTGTAAATTCGAGTTTTTGTTTATGTGCTCTTTGAAATTTGCATTAGACATACCTTTTATGCAATTCAATTTTCAAGAATAAAGTGAATGAGGGGAAAACAAATACAAGAATCATTTTTCCTCTGAATAATGACTGATGCGAAAGCACAGAATAAATTTGAGGATAAATTCTCTTGTTTAATCAATGTTTATCTAGACATGGGTACTGTTTGAAACCTATTCTTATGTTTGAATAAACAAAATAACAGTTGGATGCTTCATTAGCGTTGAAAGAACATTCCACTTTTTCAGTTTTTTAACTATTCTTGATCGGGGTGTTAGCATTTTGATGCTAATTTTCTTAATGGCTGTTATTTTTGGCGATGTTTACACGGAATAGGGACAATGCACTTGTTGACACATGCTCATCAAATCTCTTTTAAATGTTGGCTCGTGATGCAGTATTTGCCTAAGGATCGTCCAGAGAATTACGATTAATTTATATTTCAGTTTCCTTATTACAAAATGTCCTGTGATGATTTAAAAAAATACATCCTAGAATATGTTCTTGAAAAAGTCCTTCTTCTACCATCAATTATAGCCTTACTATTTATTTACAACAGGAATTTTGCTAAGAAATCAAAACCAATATTGTACTAGTATTGACGTATGAACCCTATTTTATCAGTTCTACAAGGAAAATCACACACACTAGTTAGTTTTAACTTTATACTGTAAATTGCTTCAATCTATGCAAACATATTTTACTTAGCACAAATGGCTGTTCAATTATGGGGAATAATGCAAATTGTTAAGGATCTGATTTTTTTTTACTTCTTGGCTATAAATTTAACATTATATCCCGATGCAAGCCCGGCGTCATGTGACCTGAATTCTTTTTTGAATAAGTGCACTCCCTCGAGCATAATTTTGCACTCTCCATTTATATAATGAATTACATGGTACGTAATACCAATGTGAAGTAACCATATAAACAGATGTACATTTCATTTTCTGGCTTTAGGCCGGCCTTCGAGTTGTTGGCACTAATTAAAAGTTTTGTCCAGACAAGAACGTTATTTGCTTAACCTTCGTGAAATCTGCTATATCAGAAAAAAAATCTTCTGACCTCAACCAAGTATTTGATTGCCATTTGTGACAATCTAACATGAAATTTAACACCTATAAAAGCTTTTGCAAACTTGATCCGGGTTATGCTAGCGTTAAATTTACAGCTGACTGTTTTTACTACATTAAAAAACCTATATTCACCAATTTTAATCATCTTGTAAAGTTTCAAGTAATTTTTTATTTATTTTTTTCTAATGTATTCCTCCACTTTGATGGGAAGTGCAAAAATCAGTAAGTTTTTTATTTGTGTTGATTGAAAGTATGTTAGTTAGCAAGGTATTAAATTTCCATCTTATACTTTCTGAAATGGAATTGATCATATAGGCTACAGTAAAGCCATTGTTTGAGAAGAATGAACTTTTTAATACTTTTCTCATGACCTTTGATCATCTTGATGACCGTAATAGATAGGCTTCGTGTGTAAAATATTTATTAAAGTCACAATGGACAGTATAACTCATTTTTTTTATAAAAAACAAAATGAAAATTATGTAGTTATACAGAATCTCATTCCACTTATGATGTAAAAACCATACAGTTTCTCAAAAATAATATGTGGCAATTTGAGATAAGAAACCTTTCGTATAAATTCTGACATATCTGAAGGATAAACAATGAATTCAGGAGTAATGTCGTTCTTTGTGATAAAAAAATATGTAACATTTTGACCCCATTTTTGAAAACATCCTAACATTTTTGGTTTGTACTGACATCATCTTGAAAGAAGATCTTGATAAATCATGCTTGGAATGATTTTAGCCGTTGTTGAAATATATTTCTACATTTTCAATTCCTCTGTAAGCTTCCACGAAATTGAACATCAATCTTTATGTTTTTTTGAATGCTATTTCTGTCTCATGATCTTTCCATGTTTGCCTTCTGCTTTTTGAGTATTACCAAACACACGCCTTTAGCTAACTTGGTATGTCGTGACATTGTGCATATGTGATATGTGCATGCGTATGTTACCAAGGTTTCGTGTAACATTTGCTTATTTATCTTCCATTTTGTTTTATGGAAATATAAACAGACTATGGTCCATAACACGTATTGCGTGGTGTTCAAGATAACACGAATATAGCTAGCTAGCTGATCGACCCATCCATTTCTGTTGAACTACAGTAGCATATAACAGTTGCTGAGTAGCCTGATTCTGGCACGATACACACACGTGCGTGAGTGGCACATTGTTTATTGAAGATAGGAAATCTTTTAAAAGAACATCTTTAAACATTTTTATTGGGCAATCTGTAAAAAGATAAAGAGTAGTGCAACATTTTGTTCCCTTTGCTCTTTTGCCAACTATGTGTATTATTTTGAATATTATTAACCATCATGCATATCAGGTAAGCAAAATTCGACGAGACTCTAAAATTGGTAACTATAGAAAGGTCATGTGTAACTTTTTATTGTTCATCAATAAATTTTACGACCCTTCACAACAAACTAGATGCTTCACAAGGGATAAGGAATCGTGTTTCATATCAGAAACTACAGCAGTAAATATTCCATAAAAAAACCTTTAGATTACTCTTCCCTACCCTTAAAACAAGGCTTTTAAAAATGGTATGGTAAATAATTTAATGGGTAAAAGTTCAGGTTGAAAATTTCAGTTTATTGCTTCAAAAACTAGCATTCTGAACTGCTGCTATTAACCTGCATCAATACAATTGTAGAATAACTGCAGGCTTTAAAGGAACATATTTTCTTAGAAAGGCATACATTGAAATTTCATTGTTACAAATTTGAGCCTGGAATTGATAAGACTTCATCTCTTGCCTGTGGTTGAAAATACTTTTTTTTCTCCTTAAGTCAACTTTGCAAGCCAACAGCACCATATCTAAGATAACTATTATGTCAGCTATATTATAACAACATGCTTACTTTTATGACACGATATCTGTTGTGGCTGCAGGCTTAAATTCATAGCCAAAAAGTTGGAATTTTATATTGTTTTCATGATAGACATCGTTATGGGAATGTAGAATTGTCTTTGATAGGTCAGGTAAATCTCTTTACCTGTCCGTGATAGTTTGTAAAGATCCAAGCAATTACCAGAATTATTACTTAGTCATTATACAACTAATGGGACAATGGGTATAGGTTGTTTTTCCCTATATGCTCATCAGCTGAAAAGCTTATATTTACATACAATAGCATATTGTGAAGTTGATGCTATTAATTAATATGACATGCGTGCAAGCTTTCTCCTGTAATTTATATATCAATGACCATTAAGCTTAATAATGGTATAAATTAAGCATTAATTTGAGTTGTTGTATGCCATTGCCAAAATGTGATGACATGAACAATTACTAAGTTTCCGTTGCATTTGGGCCTCAATGGACTCGATTATTGCGTGGCAAACACCTTTAAAATTCTAAAGCTAGAATACGAGTATAGTAAACCAAATGGTATTTTGTTGGTTGTTAACCTGCAGTCAAAGGTCTAAAAATTCAGAATTTTAACCAATGGCGTGCTGGTTAATGCTATGGCCGTTAGGTTTTTTTTACTTGCCAGAGAATCTAGTAGGTTGCATACAATGACTCTGGTAAGGGGTAAGGTCTCGAGAAGGGAGCTTTTTTCCTAATAACTTTAACTCTATAAGTGCAAGTTATTCCACCGGTAAGCTTTTGCGCCAGACATGCAAAAAAAAAGAAGTCCTGCCAGGCCATCTGTTCGTTACGAACTACAATGCTACGGTTCACAGCATGCTATTTCTTCTTTTTTTCTGCATGCATTATGCATTAGGCTTTTGACGAAGAATGTAAAACGTCCATCAGTGGAATATCCTGCACATGTGATGCCCCTCTCTCTCTCTCGTCTAGGTGTATGTGAAATAGTGCAACCATAACCCGGCTATAAATCCAGATGAAAGATTGAAAGCACTTTGCTTAGGAATACAGAAACACTTCTACAGCATAGGACGAACACTGTGATGTGCTGCATATACTCTGTTCGATTTCGTTTTCTCGTCAATTTAGAAACGGAATTACATAAAAAAATAGAAGGGTATTTTATATCCAAGTGTGCGCAGCTTCCGAAGGTGTCTTTATGTCATTTCATGCGTTGAAAATGTGGTCAATTCTGCTTGTTTTGCCCCTTTTTCATCCAAGAAAACTGATGCATCAAAGGCATTTAGATCAGACGATGTTTCAATACAAATCATGTTATCAGTTCAACTAATATCAAGATACGTATTTAAAATTTGGCATCTAACCTAGCATTTTCAATATTTTCTAATAGTTTTATCACATTCTAAAGCAGCTGACATGTTTTAGGAATCGTCATGTAATCAGTGGAATGGCAAGGTTCAGGTTGCAATGCAATGCAAGTTTTACATGAAAGTGATGGAAATGAAATATTTAAGAAATAAGTTTATGGATGACGTAATTGTCTTCTTTAAACTGCTGTATACCAAGATTGTTTTCAATTAATTGCCCCTTGACTCCTTTGAAGTCGAAAAGTCAACCATCCTTTGAGTATTTCAGATGATAAGACAGGGGGAAAACAAGGATATTGCTATGAAATATTGCAAATACTTAGGTTTCATGCAAACTGGCAAATCTTCTTGTCATTCTGACAGTAAACCCTGCCAGAAAAAAAAAGCGTTACGATAGACGCGTGTGAAGAAAACTCTAGGCTATGCTGATGAGTAATTGCGTCTTAAAACTTTAAAGAGAAGGGGAATGACTTTTCTAAACGCCTTGTCTGGAGTCTTTTCATTTTTTTGGAAGGGATTTTAGAGAGGGTATTATTGCAGGTGCGCATTGTTTCGTGTCTGCCATCTGGGATAAGGCTAAAGAATTTCTTTTGACCATCAGGAAATGTCGTGCTGTTTACTAACAGTGTAGAAATCATGTACTTTTAGGAGTGTTTTGTTTGCAGTTATTTAAAAGAGAACCTAGATCATGATATAGTACCTGTATTTTGCTGCTAAAAATCTGCCTTGTTAGCTACCAAAACCGGGTGTGTCGTGTTTTGGGTATCCAGGGCACACCTACATCATTTATTAAATTTGCAAGGGACTAATACTCATTAAGCTTATTTCACAGCTCATTAAGATAAGCTTTTTCTGTTTTAGCTAATGCATGTTGAAGAATCCCCTCATGTTATGTTTTCAATAAACAATGAAAGATTACTACCGTCGCGTCGCTTCATGTATATTTTATACATTTTACTAAAGTATTCAAGTTTTCCTCTAATCTGTAATGTTAACTAAATCAAAGTCTCTTGTACAAAGGTTGATAAAGGAGCAGAGCTGTGTATTTAATATTGGGACGAAATTTAATCACTCAAATAAGTTTACTGTTTTTTTATTTTGTGTATTTGAACTCATTTTAACATGGGGAATCACGATTTGGCTTACAGGTATCTGATGTTGCCCTGGCAATTACATTGCATGAGGCATAGCGATAAATGATATCTTATTTTCTTGTTTACTAGCACCAAATAAAAACTCGTCGAGCTGGCTCGACCTATAAGTTTTTTATCAAAAATTAAATGGCTTCATTTAGGTTTTATAAAATACAGCGTGTGTAGAATCTCATAATACATATGCATAAAAAACTGTTGGAATATAAAAATTAGACTGCATTGAAAAATTGCAAATGTTTTTATTATCAAAGTGTGATAAATTATTATTTTTGCATGCTTTTTTATTTAATTTCCTTTAAAACACCGCATTTAATCAGCTTTTTTTTAGCACAAGGTGTATATATTTAAGGTTAATGGTCTTACCTGCGTTTTCTTATTCGTTGCTTGGGCAGAAATTGCAAGGACGCTTAGTACAACAAATACAGCTAGGAGATTAATCCACTTCATTTTGACTGAAATTCAATTGAAAAATGCGAGTTGACCGAATATGTCCACACTAATTCCTCAAATTAAAAGTAAAAGGTGACCAAATATGACAAAGGAAATGCTTTAGGGGTGTATGTACTTGCTGAAAGTCCACTGTTGTTATATACGTTAAGCTCTCCTTATTCTCTAGCTCTTCTCCCTCTCTGGTTCACCACCGATTTTAAATGCTACAAGATGAAGGTGAACCTTCTCTCTCCAATTCTATAGATTCTCTCCCTATATATGGACTAGTCCGATATCTGCGCTGATGTACTACTACTACTGCTGTACTGACTGCGTTTGCCCTTAATTTTTCATAAGAGATGCGAAAACGCATCGCCTGTGGCCCACTCACAATGCAAAGCGTTTCTTTTTTCCTTATAGGAATGTAAGGTTAGCATCATAAATACGCATTAGGTTATTTACATTCGGTTTATGTAGTTGTCGGCTTGTCGCCTTCATCAAATAAATGCAGAAGCATTGTTAGTTCAAGATTTCTTGAAGAGGGTAGGAAGCATTTATTTATTCATTATTGTCCAAATTTCGGTTTGCATTAATATAATGGTGGGAAACTTTGACTTTGTAATGCAGTTGAATAATTGAAACGCGAATATTGACTATTGATACGAAACAATGAGTAGAACATATCTTATGAAACGTTTAGAAAATGTGTACAAATTGTTAGTAATTCATAAAAAAATGGGAAGAACAGTGAAATTAAAAAAAAAATAAACTAAATTGCAATAACATTTGTAACAGATAATGAATAAGTTTTTTTAAAAAACTTTACTTAGGAATAAACATTGTAACGTTGAATGAAACACAAAATTTACGTATTTTGTAAATGTACAGTAGCCTACGTTTGCACGTGACGGAATTTTGTTTCTGGAAAAAAAAGATTCCATCATCTGCTCATGACAGTACACACGGAGTTCACTTCCGTTGCATCGTGTGCAACGGAAGTGAGCATGAAACTAACATGTAAGCTACGATTCAGAACTAATTGGTGACTTCAACATGGACTTGTCATTTTGGAGTTGACACGTCTATAATGTAAAATGGAAATGCATTGCTAAAAGCTCATTAGCCACCTGAGGTGCTGATCCAAGGATAATTAGTACGAAAGAACCGAAAATTAATAGTGAATTTTGCAGGCTACGCCATCTATTATCTAAGATAAGCAATGAATACCATAAATTTAGTACACGTGGTTTCAAATCATTGATGGACATCATGGAATCATGATGCTGGACATAGACACCGAGTGTGCAATACAATGCTGCATAATATACATATCTTTATTTCTTTAAAATATAAAATTGAAAAATTCACAACATAATTTGTAATCAAATTGATATTAAAGTACTAAGGCCAAAACCATTTTCCAGTCTATACCTTTATCCGTTTAAAAAATTCTGCATTTGATTTCCTGCATTATCTCAAAGCAGTAAATAAAACAATCACAATAGGATTTTTTTTTCCTGAAAAGAAAATTTACTTCTATTGCATGCTAGACTAACTTTATACATTTCATTTAAATAAATCTTAGAATACCTCCCACCTTGAACCGGATGTATACTCCGCATTCAATACAAAATAAAAATACATGCGTTTGCATTGGAAATTAGCTTAAAAAGTTTGACAACGTGTATTTGGGTGCTTAACGACAGTATTCACGTGACGTCATCGAGGCTGCTTATTGAGTTATTGTATTTCAATTAAGCGAATGCAAGCACATTATTTCACGGACTTTTATGGCATTTGTCCAGATTTTTTGCGTTTTTTCATTTTTATCAAGAATCTAACCACGTGCTATGAAGGTTCTTGAGATGAAGAGCGAGCTTGTATTTGCCAAATAGTATTTCTACTTCTTCCTTCTTAATTCAAGAGGGTCTGATTAGGTAAATGGTCGATTCATGTTTTAGAAATCCTACTGTGAATTCTAAAATAAAGGCTTTACTGTCGTGTTATGAGTTTTTTTCAGTAAAGCCTTTATTTTAGAATTCAAAGTAGGATTTGTTAATTGAGCCTTATTTAGATTTTGTATTTACAATGACTGCAACCCGGCTTCTTGTATTATAAGTTGTAATCATCGTCTTTTTGTTAGAGTTTTGACTAAATGTCGAGACAAATACTGCTTTATACGTTAATACAATGAATTAAAAACTGCCTGAGGCCATTTACCATCCTTATATCTTCTATAAATTTATAATACATTATAGTACAAGCTGTTGAATATGATCCAATTGAATAATCCATATATATATATATATATATTTTCGGCTAGCAGTAAAATACAATGCAAGAGAAAACAATTTAGATCGAAACACTGATTTTCACGTTTTCTGTATACTAAATATTATGATAATTCCGAAAGGAAGAAGCTGGGTTGGCTTAATGGTTGCGCCTTAGGGATAAGTTCCCTCTTTATTATATTTCGTAGGAAAACCCAGCAAATAATTTGTCGACTTCCTGACATTGCTTATTGTTGAATGTGCAAAGAATGCTGACCATTTGTTGTTAATTACAAGGCAAAGATTACGTGCTTGGCCGCCAGTGCAGCAACTGAAATATGTGGCCTCAAAGCCCGCCTTTGCTGATCTTATACCATATACCGAAAACTGACGTAGTCTTAGGTAAAAAACACAGAAATATGGACCGGTCTGGTCATATATGGGCCCTCGGGGAGTGATCATTTTTGTTGCAAAGCTTACAGATTTTCATGTAGGCCCTACTTCACGGCCATGTTGGAAACGCCATACTAAAAGCTGGTATGCAAATATAGGGGGTGATGATTCGTAATTTGACCAATTAATCATGATTTTGTGAATGTTCACTTTCCACGACTTCCATCTAAATGCTATGATATCGTAAAAAAGAAAAGCTTTTACATGACTGACTACTACAGAAATGTTCAAGAGCAACTGCGCATATTGCAATTTATTGAAAATTGTAATGCTATACGTAGCATACATGACGGGAAACGACTGCATAAATTAAATTACATAACGTGTTTCACTATTTCACAATCAAATTTATGACCAAAATTAAATTCTTGATAAAAAGCTAAGCGAGATCAATGGGGATTCGCTTTTATATTGAAAATGATTTACAACTTTATCCCAATTGATATCGTTTGGTTCAATGCCAAGCTGGGAAGCTATTTCCAGAAGTCAAACAGTTGATGTTTAAAAACTTAACAGCCTGGCGACTCCAAAGTTAATAATCTGTATGTTTTCCAAACAACTTTATACCATATTGTATATGAGACAAACTCCATTTAAAATAAATCGATACATGGATCCAGGCCATTAACTTTAATTTTCGTTTATTAATTAGTTAGCTTTCAATTTTTCAGGAAATTACTTCATTTTCCATAATGTTAAAGCGTTATTAATATTAAAGGGTTTATATGGAAGTGATGTGTATTTTAAGTGTATATAATAAAACAGAATATGGTTGTTCGTTATAACCACTGTCTGTTTAATCAGTTCTATAGCAGTCTCAGAGGATTAGTAAAACTGCTTCATTATATAGTTTTATATCTGCTATAATGAAACTACATTGCAATTTTCATCCCTTGCAAAACCAAAAATCGTAACAATTTGTCAGTTTTAAAGTGAACTAAATATATTGAGGCGAATATCCTCCAATAGGATTCCAGGGTATCTGAAATAGTTCTGATAATCAGGCATACTCTTTCTGTGGTAATTTTTGCGTGCGTTTGTACAATTAATGTTTTTGTTATAGCAAATAATAACTCGACGCAACCTACATTTACATTATATGAAACAAAACTGATTCAAAATTTACATGACTTTATAACCTTCAAACTTTAGACATACATAGATGTTACCCTAACTTAATAATGGGGCGTTTTGGCACATGACATTCTCACATTGATCCTTATCAAATATGATGTTCTGGAGATCTACATAATTCAAGTTTATGATGACCATCATTACTTTTTTAGAACTTTTTTTTAATATGTTATCTTTTAAATGTTAGCATTTAACTCTTATTTATTTGTCTCCCCATTTAGATTACATTACTTAAAAATTAGCATTTTTTCGTTTTATTTCTTACCACAGATTGCATTCAGTGGTTTGAATCCATTTCCATTGCGTACAATCAGTAACAAGCGAGATCAGTATCTCATCTCGGTGAAACAAGAAGTTGAGAAAATCATTATTCAGAGATCCTCATTCCGAACGCTCAAATATCAACCAAAATCTACGTCCAGGGAGCCACCAAATGATACAGCAGCAGATTGAAACCTCTCATGCGTAACACTTTTATGTTACACCAATGTAAAAAAAAACACTTTTTATGATTTCAAGTATATTATGGCATAAATTTTCTCCTTTTTATATTACAGGAAAAAATATCA
This sequence comes from Julus scandinavius, assembly GCA_034696685.1. Lineage (NCBI taxonomy): Eukaryota > Metazoa > Arthropoda > Diplopoda > Julida > Julidae > Julus > Julus scandinavius. Next base: position 12,828 of record JAQGAE010000228.1, on the reverse strand, counting down.
CTGGGAAATCTCATTGCTATTCTCCAATCTGTAGCCATTTCAGTGATGGACGTGACTTGGTCTAATAACTTGCATAACAATCTTTATGTGCGTTGTTTGGGAAAATGTGATCATTCATGCACATTGTTTCTAAACTTTAATTTAGAAAATGAGAAATTTGAGAGAGATATTCGCGAACATATCCAACTCGAATTAACTGCATGGTTTTTTTTTCACTCAATGCCATGGAAAACTTTCCATGTAAAATACAACGATTTGGCCCGAGCTCATGCATTCAAATTTTAATTTTGCTGATTTGCCTTAGTTTAGAAAATATTAATTGGGCTCCTTAATTGAAGACCTTAAAAGAAAACATCTATTATATTTAAATTTTAGACAATAACTTATCAAGTTAACAATATTTCCATTATTAATACTTGCATTCAAGTTGACAAAACATTCATTTCATATGAGTAAATTTGTCAAAAATTTTAAACGTACTTATTATTGAGGGGTAAATAACTATCTACTCAATTCAAAATTGACTTATTAATTGCATTAATTTGAATTTAAATTAAAATGTAATTTTCAAAACGAAAAAGTGTCATTAACACATGGTGATTAAGGAAAGCCTCTCTACATAGACCAAATGCATGTTTGATGTGATAACTGATGTCCAGTCTTTCATATCATTCCTAAATAAGAAACATTGTATATAATTTTCTTGAAATTATATTTACTGTAAACATCAATTATTTTTAATGAGTTTCTTCCATATACAGTAGAACCTGCTTAAGAAATCTTTTAAAGGGAATTGAGGGTTTTTTCTCATTGCAGGTATTGACACATGAACCTCCCTTAACGAAATGAATATTACTTAATTGCTTAGAATATCTAATTTTTTAATTGAATCATGTATATGCATACACGTTAACAAAAATTAAACCCACCAATTGTCTCTTAATTGGTGGGTTACCATGTAGGATATATCAAACAATATAGGTGTATTGATTTTAAGTTGATAACTTAATTAAACCCATTAGTTGAACCCTAAATTGCATTAAAAATCGCACTCTTGATGTGCGACTTCTTATAAGAAAACCACTTTTATGCGTGCACTTTACGGGTTTCGTTTCAACAGAGCTTATGAGAAGACTTCTTAGCCAGGTTCTACTGTATTTTATTGATTTAATCCTTTTATGCATTCCATGGCAACGCCAAAATATACTTCATGTTAAACATAATTTATAAAACATCGAAATTTTTATTGGAATTTTTACAATATTTTCAAGATTTGGAAAATGTGTATGCTGATTTTTTTAAGCAAAACTTTAAAAACAAAAAAAAAAAAAATGCAATCAAAGCCCAATTGAATGCCTTTGTGCAAGAAATAACCAATCCACAATTAAAGTGTGTGACTGTGATTAAGTAGATTCTACAACATACAGGGTAAAAATGGTATGATTACATCTAGAGCTAGGAAGCCCAATTTGTTGTATCAAATTAATAAGAGCCTTCTAAATAATCTAACAAAAAGCAAGAAAAAGCGTATATGATCAAAGATGGACATAAGTGCATTTTGATTTTTTACTGCATTCGATGAACTAAATTAATAATTCTAATGTTACTTTAGTAGCTTCTTAAAGCTGCCTCTGCAGTTGTGAGCTAACTTTGTTTAGGAGAGAAACTACCTCAGATCTGCATATTCACATGGTTCCTAAATCCACAAATTTGGATTCATATGCTTTTCTTGTGTTCTGGATTAATAATCCCAAATATGCATTCAAGTGAATGCAGCTTAGTTTCACAAGAACAGGATTGCAACTGTTTTTAAAAAATATCTATGCATCATTCAAAGCAATTCCATTATAAGTGTTTATAAGTGATTTTCAACCTATAGCTTAAAATTTGATGGGTACTGTCATCTAATTGATGGGATGTGCGTGATAAAATTCTTTTGCTAATAACCATAAGTGTATTAACCAAATCTTATACAGCGAACTTAAATAAATAAATGTAAATTAAATTGTTCATACAGGGTTGCCATTTTTACAGATTGGTCTTGCCTGACTTTGCCTGACCATTATGGCAATTTTTCCTGACTTTTCCTGACTTCTAAAAACATTTTTCCTGACCATATTTCAATAATTTGACAAAATTTTAATTATTTTTAAAAATGTACAAAGGCTAGCACAATTTTCGTTTCAAATACACAATTCAATTGTTACACAAGAGAAATTTGATCTCTACGATTACACTCCCCAACAGCTACATTAGATTCAAGATTTAAAAAAAGGAAAGACTATAGCGTTCCCTCACAAAAAAATATTAGCTATTTTTCAATTTTTTTTAAGTCTAAAAGTCTCTTATTTCGACCCCCCCCCCTAACCTAACCTACCCCCTAACCTAAAAACAGCTAATATTTTTTTGTGGGGGAACCCTATAGTCTGTCCAAAAAAAATATTGTCAATAGTATAAAGCCAAATTGCTAATTTGCCTGACTTTCTAGCAAAAAGGCTATTTTTTCCTGACTTTGCCGGACGTTATTTTTCTTGCCTGACTTTGCAGAAACTGACAACCCTGTTCAAAGAATGATAAATATTTTTTCCTAGTCACATGCCTTTCAATTTGTACAATTTGACTTGACATTAAACAAAATATTTTGCACATCATTTATTTCAATTTTTAATTACAAGGTAATGTAATATCTTTAAAAGACTGCTCATATGGATCTTGTATCCTCTGAAAGACTGCCAAGTATTTTTCCCCATGATTTCGGGTCACTTTCTTTCCTTCTTCTGTACTGTCATATATTTTCTCCACAACGATGTCATTTTTCTAAAACATAATTATGAGAATTAATGTGATTGAATATTATATCAAGAAACATCAGGCTTTAATTATAAATAATTTTATACCAAATCTTCATCCTTGATCCTTTCAAATAATGGGTGTTCTTCAAAATGTTTCACCATCCATTCATGGACCTCTAAAACGTCAGTGATTGTATATACTATCCCCTTTTATATAAAAGAAAAATATTTTAAGTGTGATGCATTGAGATTTGACGATTCGTAGAATAAGATGTTTTACTTACACCAACTTTCAACACGTAAGCATATTCGGCTAATAATTCTGGGTTAATGATTCTCCACTTGTGTTTTGCTTTCTTAAAATGAGGATCAGGAAATAAGAAAAACAGCTTAGATAACTGAAAAACAAACGCATTCAATTAAAAACCAGACAAGAACATTGTGGGGAAAAACTTTAATCAAAGTCTAATAAGGTATACTAACCTGTCCTTTATAAAAGAAATTTGGTAAATACTTCATGGCATTCGTACGCAGGCAAGCAATGTTTTGATATTGTCCAGGGTGTTTCTGGCGTAATGCTTGAATCCTTTCGCGCACATATTCCGATACTTTTACACGAATTTCCATTCCTAGCATTATGACGTCTGGAAAAATGGGGGAGAGCTCAACTAATGGGAAGAAAATGATATTATTAATAAACATTCTTGTTGCATATAAAATGTATACATCAAAGGATAGAAATATTTATTACCTAAAAGACCGCCATACCCACACCCAATATCAAGAAATTGAACTGTTTGCAGACAAGAAGTGTCCGCTTTGCTCTGGAGTAATTCTGGATAATGGGTATCCCAATCTGCTTGATCAGGATGCCGTGGACTGTTCAGTTTTCAGAAAAAAAGAATATTGATTAACATGTGAAGGAATTAAATGGCGATGGAAACAATGTGAAACATGCGATTACCCCTAATACTGAAAGCATGCTACAAACGTTTATGTTTTAGCCACTAATCCTGATAACAATATACCAAAATGATTGGACGTTATGCAGATTTTGTCACAAACTTTATTACGTGACTGACACGATACAAATGCTGTTAATTTATTTATTAAAAAGCACGTGCTCTGTGTGTGGGCCATAAGTCCCATCCAGAATTTCGTATACTTACTATTCAAAGCAGTGATCAGCAACCGGATTGGAATGTGCTCGTTGGCGATAATACTTCTTCTGTGGTAAGGACATTTTTATGATTAAGTATTTAATAATTACGCGGTATTTAACAGTGCAGAGACGAGAACGTGGTCTACTGAACAAATCTTCATTCAACTGTGTCTCATTCCCACATGTCATATGTAACGTGAAAAACGTCATTCTAGTAAATAAAAGCCATTCCGGCTTCATTGCATTCAATGACCAGTTTCACAATTTTATGTGCCCTACATTTTAAATGTGGTGATTAATGTAAGTTTAAATAACGACTGACATTTTGCGATACTTGTTTTTTAATATTTCTTTTATTGCATCTAGAATCAAATTTCATGGCAGAATGTACTGCGCATGCGCGATGCCGGGGTGGTGTGATATGCATCAGTATCCTTCGTTGCAGTGTACAGGCTCAGCTGGCAAGAGACGCTGAAAGATTTTAACGTTGATTTTGCTAAATAGAAAATATGGCATGCATAAATGCTAGTTTTATTGCGTGTAACAGTCTAAGAAGTGGATTTCTTCGAAGAATTCATTCATTGGTAAGCATCATTAGATTTGAAAATACGGTTTTACATGATGTACCTGTGTGTAAGTTATTATCGTGTGTTGACCTTGTGCAGGGAATTCTGAGGTTCTTTCCTTCGTTTAGTGCTGTGGGTGGCTGTGGCATTGGAAAGGAAAAACGATTATTCATTGCATTTCACGTTTCATATTCTTGCGTCTAGAAAAGATACCCATGCAAGACCTCGAGAAGGACGCTCTGTTCGCTTTCGCTTGTGTCAAGGCCAGGTGAAAAAGTCATAACAAATGCCAGCTCGCGCCTAAGTTCGGCAACCACTTTTCATTTCACTCTTGCTAGAAATTTTCACTTGACTTCTGCAGGTAAACCACATTTTCCAGAATTTGTTCGATGGCTCCGGAGTGTTTCAACGTACTCGATCTCGATCCTTTAACTCCATCGATACAACGAATTTCACCAGGTCAAAATGTGATTTTCGTTGCAACCGTATAAGAAGGCGAAGTTTTGCCATATCTAAATTCTAATGAACAAACTCGTACTATATGCTAGATTGAAATGCCAATGTCATCGATTTCTATATCATCAATTCATCGTAAAGAAAAGTGTTTGCTTAGTTTAGTGGTGAATGTTTTCGGGTCTTGTAAAAGTCATGCAGAGTCTATAGAGGCCCAGGGAAGTGGTCCAATAAATGCTAGATCAAAAATTAAAAGAATATTTTCAAAGTTTGCTTATCAGCAAATTAAAGTAATGATACGAATTTCGTTTTTTTATGGCATTTTCTATAGTATTCATTTTCTGTCACTGTTTTTATAGCCTCATTTAAGAATTCTTAAAAGTGAAAATATGCTTATCTATAACGATAAAATCAAGGTTATTGCAAGTAAACATTAACTACCATGCACATTTCTCCGGAGCCATGCAGTTACTCGTCAGTATGTTCTAAATCGATACAAGGTTTATTATTTACGTTTTACTATTAGCTTATTACTCGGACACCGTATCGTTTTTGCTTTCGGATATCGGAGAAGGAATTCGGGAAGTCAGTATAAAAGAATGGTAGTTCTTTAAAATTTTGATATTGATTTTCTTGCACGAATGCATGTAAAAATAGTTGAAGCAGTATGTACATAGCAGATAGAATCATTTTCCTGCATAAGATTGTGGCGTTTTGTAACATACTAACATGTTTGTTTTCTAGGTTTGTGAAAGTTGGTGATCACGTTAATCAGTTTGACAGTATTTGCGAAGTGCAAAGCGATAAAGCGTCGGTGACCATAACAAGCCGCTATGATGGAATAATAAAGAAACTATATTATGAAGTCGACGAAACTGGATTTGTAGGAAAGCCACTCGTAGATATAGAAATTAGAGGAGAAGGTAAGGGGACATAGAAGAATGTGCAATTTTATAACATTATTATGCGCTTGCCCTTAGAAAGGATATCTCAAGTTAACAAAATGGTTTTGTAGTCAAAATCGGATATCCTAATTTACGTTGATGTACGTTTGACATTTAGTTTAGCATTTTGGAAACACTTTTCATGTGGTTATTTGTTTTGTATTAATAAAGAAAGTGCAGGAAGTCAAGTGGATCAAGTTCAGGACCAAGATGCAGCTCCAACTGGTGAAGAGTCCTTCAGTTTTCCTCTTAAGTCTGATAAGGTTCTTACAACCCCTGCTGTGAGACGAATGGCAACCGAAAATAATGTTAGTTTTTATATCATCTTTTTAAGACTTTATTATGGTATTCAAACTAGTTTAAATGGAGTGATTTAAAGTATTCAAAAATTGTAATAATAGTGTGAGATTACAGAATTGTAATCTAATTACATATTCTTTGAAGAATGTTGAATTTTCTTTTATACCATGGTTGAATTGGATCAAATTTGTTCCATTAGATTCGTTTGAGTGATGTTGAAGGCAGTGGAAAAGATGGTCGGATTCTAAAGGAGGATATGATTCGACATATAGAAGTGACCAAACAAACAAAGGCAGCTGCTGCGGCATCTCCGACAAAACCCGTAACTGCAACGAAACCATTGACACCTACGAAATTGCCTACTTCGGGTTCTCCTGCTTTACAACAAACACCTCTACCTGTTGCCAAAGATCGCATTGAACCAATAAAAGGATTTCAGAAGGCAATGGTGAAAACCATGACAGCAGCTTTAAAAATTCCTCATTTTGGCTATGCAGATGAGTTGGATATTACGGAATTGGTGAAATTAAGATTATCGGTAAAAGATTGGTGTTTGCAGAAAGGCGTAAAAATAACATTTATGCCATTCTTTATAAAGGTAAATCAATAATTGTTTTTTTTTTAGGATATTTGGGCAAGCCTGCATAGAACTATCTCAAATCTGCTTTTAGTTTACATCACAGACAGCATACAGATTATTTTATCATTAACAGATTGTTCACCTGCATGTGTTATTTGACTTTCTTAAACAAGTTTACATTATATATTTTACGTTTATTCTTCCAAGTTGAACAATCCAAGCTTAATTACCAAAATTAATGAAATATGTTTATGTCAATGCTTCGTTGATGAAACTGTCTGTAATGTAAAACAGTCTTTAATGTGTTTTAGGGTGGGATGAGCTTTTTATTTTTCAGAGAATCCCTAACATATTTATTTTTAAATTTAAGGCGGCATCTCTTGCTCTCACTCAGTTTCCAAAACTTAATGCTTCCGTTGATGAAAATTGCGAAAACATAATTTTCAAGGCAAGTGAAATTATTTTATCATTGGTATATTGACTTGAGCAATTACTTCATTTTGTTGTTATTAATAGGGCATGCACAATATTGGTATTGCCATGGACACACCTCAAGGATTGGTTGTTCCTAATGTTAAAAACGTCCAATCAAGAACTTTATTGGAAATTGCTATTGAACTAAATCGGCTCATGGATTTGGGCCAAAAGGGGCAATTAGGTACTGCAGATATAACTAATGGAACTTTCACTCTGTCAAACATTGGCACGGTAAGACAAAACAGCATATTATTTTTATGTAATAAATTCTTTTCTAAAGGAAAAACATATTATTGATAAAAATTTCCATCACCTGTTTTGAAAATAAAAATTGTTTCCAGGTGGGTGGTACATATCTTAAACCAGTTATTCTTCCACCAGAAGTTGCAATTGGTGCTGTAGGAAAAATTCAGGTATTCTAACTACGTATTTTCACAATATTATAAGGAAAGTTTTTGGTTTTTTTCTGATCTTAAATTAAAATGTTGTCATGTTTTTGATGTTGTGCCAGATTCTTCCAAGATTTGACAAAGAGGGTAAAATAGTTCAAGCCCACATCATTCAAGCATGTTGGAGCGCAGACCACCGTATCATTGATGGTGCTACAATGGCACGTTTTGCAACCCTATGGAAATTATATCTAGAGAATCCGTCATCGATGCTTTTAGAACTGAAATGAGAAAGACAGCCGATCTGTGAATTGCACTAGTAATAAGCAACACTCCTAATGACCGGTGTATTCGGTAAGTTGATACTTAACTGCTCATGGCAGTTAAAATCATCTTGTAGCCATTTAATATCCAATCATGGGCTGCTATAGCTAAATTATTGACTTAGCAAGAACCAAAGCAAGGTATTTTTTGAGAAAGTACAACTGTAAAATATTAATCACTGGTAACTAAATATACAGTAACTATAAGATAATTAATTGACTTAAATTGAGATTCATTTTATGTCACTGATTTACATGTAATAAAGTATGTAATACAAATATTTTATTGTGCTATTCAGATTTAATTTTCTCGACTTCACTGGATATCTGTTTGACATTTGGCATGAGCTTGTACAATTTTATATGTACAAAGAAATAACTTTTTAATTTCGAATTATGAAAAACTAGGCAATTTTACTCTCTTGGTGGAACCAAGAAAATGTATAAACTAGCTGTGCAATAGTACGAGAAGGAATTAATGCTTTATAATATGAATATTTGATAACATGTTAGGAACTCATCAGTTTATGAAAACATAGTGCACGAACTTTAGCACCAAACGCATTTGCATTTCCTCAATGATTAAGCATGTTAATACGCAACATTTGAAACATAATGAAACATTTTTAATAAGTTAAATTTAAAACTTTCTAAATCATTTTGACTTTATGATTTGATCAATTCTGCATTCATTTGTTTTCACCTGATGAACCTTCAATTTGCAATTTACACGAAAGGCATCGGTTGACAACCTGTCACCTTTTTTAAGCTATGAGAGAGCTTCATCGCCAAAGTTCTCCTAAATATACAAAGTTGAGAACAAATTTCAAGTGAAAAATAAAAATTTGAACGTTACTACCAAAAATACATAAATAATGTATTGACATCCATTTCGGGGTTCAGTATAACCGCTGCTAAAGGTGTAGGGATGATGTGGCAGGATAAACAACCAGTCCTGAGACGATTCCCCATTATCAGTCATCGAGAGGGTGATCTCCTGATCACCCCTAGCTACGTTGATACGAGGGTTAAGTCTTGCATAATCGGTCAAGTCGTCTAGAAGTTATTAAGGAGCATATTTATGTAAATTCTACATCAAAATAAATATGAACACTGGAAACCAATATTTACTTGCCATACAAGTACATTATTATCATTCCATAGTAAAATTTAAGAGGAATTAAAGGACAATTATATTACCACACGTATATTGGTCATCACATATAAATGTTCCATCTGAACAACGGCAGAGTTTACAATCTCCAGTGAAGTCAAGTTGTATGCCATCGTGTCTAAAATTGCCACAAGATCTGTTTCCAATACGCTCTTCACAATAGCGTCCTTTAAATGCACTAGAACAAGTGCAGAATGATCCCAAAATGCAAGTGCCTCCATTTTGGCAAATGCAAGGTCTTTTTGTTCGTGGTACTGTAAAAATGATAACATTGGCTAAGCTTGTTCAATTTGCATTTTGAAATTAAATTATGCATCTGACATAATTTATCTGACGCCAAAATATCACGTTATTTAATCACCTGGGTTTTGGCTAGTTGGAACATCTGTAATTCCAGTTGGTTCAGTTCCAAACGGATTTACATCCGTTTTCAATCCAATCGTTAACGTATAGCCACTGTCAGATACAAATGGTTATAACAATGCAGAATATTAAAATGATATGTATGCATAAAAGTTTAAATATAATCACCATAGCAATAGTATATCCAAGTACAAGCTCAAAAGTTTATATGCCATCTTTTTTTAAACTCTAAATTCTTCAAAAACCTTCTAATAGTTTTACTTGATTTCATACTGCGATAACCTGTATAAATGGATCCATACTTTCAGGTTGGCCTTCAGCAATAATGCAAATTAAATAATTTGCATATGCTCTTTCCCAAGGTCTAATTAAGTACATAAATATTGAAAAACAATCAACTAATGAATTAATTTTTAATGACAAATTAACAGTATAAGAATATTAATCAATATTTTTTTCTAGTTTATTCTTATTGTGTCATCGTTGTAAAAAGTTTTTATTTACTTTTTTTGAATTTTTGAAAAAAGTTGCTTTCGCGCCAAAATATCACGTTATTTAGTTGCCATGTTGGAGTTTCTAAAAATGTACTAAATTCAAAGAGGTTTACTGAAAAAAATTTCCACAAAGACATACATTTTTAAGAATATATATTTCGACTTTATTCTAGTTGATAATATTTTGAAAATCATTTTTAGCTACTATTTTTAAAAACTTGTGTAATCAAGGATTTTAGTGCACCATGCATGACGTAGTTGGGCTAACTCTAAAACGAGAAACAATGTTTGCACAATACTAATGAATTGAAGATTTATCTAATAAGAAAACTTAATAAATATTCACATTTTTAAAAATTTGGGAGCATATTAGGTGTTATAAATTCATTTTATAAAGTTATTTATGTTAAATAACATTCATATCTGCATTGAGATTCTTTCCAATTGTTGATGTTGTGCGACCTTTTAGCATTTCTATTCGACAAAAGTGAACATTAATTGGCGCGGACTGGCACATGTGGTTTGATTTCTCGAATTGCGAGTTGAAAAAAAATCTTTCTTGTGAAAATGTATGCTGGCCATCAAGACAGATACAGCGGTATATATGATTTTTAGATTTTTCAAGTATAGATATTATGCAATATGTATTGTTTGTTTTAATGTATGTGTAACTAATTCAGCCTTAACTAAAATTGTTGCAGTTGGAGGAATGGTCGACCAGGTGTCGTTTGGTGGGGCTTCTTCGGCCAACAGCACAGTAGCGCATTCTTCAACATCTCAATATTTGCCTGAATATTTATTAGGGGATCATTCATCGCCTGGAACTAATTCGGTATATGCTTTGTAATCATACAGAATTTCCATTTCTAGACCATGCTTGCACGGATGTGTATTATTAAACAGTTAATTGATGTTCAACTGCATTATTATTACTCTGGATAATTTCTACAGCTTGCATGTGCAAGTTGTATATTAATTCAATCCGTATTAAAAAAAAATACTGGATTGATTGAGTAGTTTGTCAAGCAAGCTTATTTATTGGTAGTTATTACCTCCACGAGCATAGACTAACATGAGGAAGTCGGCCTGGGTAAGAATAAGGACGAAAAAGAATTAATCGGACAACAGTTAGGAACAAGTTGGTGAAAATGGATCTCTCCATTTGCCAAAAGATCAGTGGGAAACTGCAAAAATCAATATCGGGATAGCCGATCCAGGTTTCAAGCTAAAGTTCTAGATTCTTTCAATGTCTCCTGATTGCTAAGTAGTTAGCAACCACAAAGTTTGATCCATAACCTTAGTGATCACAATTACGTTGGGGTATAGAATAGATGAGCTATCGCTAATAAATTACAATAATTGTGCTTCAGCTTTTCAGGTCCACTAATCGACTTTTCTGAAATTGTATTTCATTTTATTTCTCTCTTTTAAGCCAATGCATAGTCACCCTCGTCTTTGGGGTTCACCTTTAGGTGACTCTACAAAACACCGATCTCATGCAACTGTCGGATCTCCAGCCAAGTTTTCTAGTAATGTCACCAGCCAGCACCAAAACCCAAATATGTCCTTGTCCACTCCTACGCCATCGAAGTTAGTTTGATCTGAGACTTCACGTTGATATCTCAAACGTATACCTCTTTTTAACATTAACTTGCATCTATATGCTGCTGCATTTAATTATACCTCTTTTCAAGACTCGGACAACCCAATACTATCAACGAAAAGCATGGTGGACCTCCGATCCAAGGATTATTTGATCAAAGTCAGGTTTCTTCTCCCTTATCCTTGGGCACTCAATCTCCAAGGTGGCAAACGGCAGCGAATTCAACAAGCAGCACTTCAACACCACAAAGTAAATAAACTAATTGTAACCAGACTTCACATTTTGTTAGTTTTAGAGACCTGGTTGTATAGAAACATTTTTTGTTCAATAGTACATAGTGAATATAGTGCACTTCATAAGAGTCTTCTCAACAAGAGCAATATAAATAGTTCCATGCTTTCGCCAGCTCAACTGGATCCTTTTTATACACAAGGGTAATTTTGGTTCAACTAATTTTTGATATAATGTTGCACGTGTCCATCAATTTTCAATAGCAATGTTGATTTATGTTTCAATTTTGTTTAGTGAGCTGCTAAAGCCTGATGAAGAATTAGACGAGACTTGGGTGACCGTGTTTGGGTATGTATATTTAAGTAAGAATTAAGTGGTAAATATTATTGTCGAAGATATTAACAAGAATTATCCTGTAGGTTTCCTTCATCTGCGGTTTCTTATATTTTACAAGAGTTTTCTCTCTATGGGAGTATTTTGGAACATAAGGTAGGATGACTGACATTCTTTGTCAATGTTGATGCTTTCCTTTCCAATATTATAATTTTGACTGTTTTATTTTTAAGATATCTGGGTGTAATAATTGGGTCCATATCCATTTCCAATCCAAAATTCAAGCAAAAAAAGCTTTGGCAAAGAATGGAAAAATTTTTGCTGGGAATATGATGATTGGTGTTCAGCCATGCATTGATAAGGTATTTGTAATATTCCAGTTGAGTCCAGTCATGTCATTCATTCCAATTTTTATTTTGTTTCTTGAGTGTTGGTAAATATTTTCGTTTATAGAATATAATGACTGTATCCAGTAAAGAAAATATGTATACGGGCAGCCCTTTATCATTTTCGCTCCCTAATGAGCGAAGCTTTAGCCAGAGAGAAGATACCAGCAAATCTCTTGGAATTCGACCATTGACGCAAGCCTATCGAGTTGCAGCAAGTGACCATGAGGTAAATGTGTTCAAATTGTTCTTGAATCA
>JAQGAE010000227.1:0-45712 GCA_034696685.1 Julus scandinavius | reverse complement strand
TTCAAATCAAATTGGTTATACGGGGTACAGTGGACCACAACATTATGGGGTACAGTGGGACATGTCCCAGCATACACGAATTAATGTTTTTGGAAAATACTTGTATATTTTCTCATTAATCATAACTTTAAATAAAAAACCATGTTTAAATTTACGTTTAAAGTAAAAATAGTTCACAATCACAGAAAAAAACCACATTTAAGCAGTGAAAATATGAAAGCTTCTGTAATTACGGTTAATTTTAATCGTTTTTGTAATTTATACTTGGAATTTTAAATTGATGTGCTGAATTAAACACGATTAATCAATGTGGTGTTCGTTTTCTTGTAAAATTTGTCTTAATTTCGCGTGGACCACTGTACCCAATGCCATGTCCCACTGTGCCCCGGTATATGGGGCACAGTGGGACAGTCTGCGCAACCAACTTTAATGTTGTATAGCAAAAAAAACTAGTATCTCTAAAACGATGACAAAATGTATACAGATCCTGAAGGCTTGTATATTACTGTTATTCTTTTAAAATGCTACAAGTTAAATATTTTTCCTAAAAAAATGAATTCTAAAAAGTGTACCCACTGTGCCCCGGTCTCCATACAGTATGCATTTCTAAAATCAGATTAACAATAAACGTCTCTCTGAGAATAGTTACATGTGCGTCACACGTGGCCTGGTAACGCTCATAAAAATTAATTCCAATAAGTTATGCTCTAGTTATTTGCTCTTAGATATTAAATAGATTAATGCATAGTTTGCATGTACCATGAAGTAATTATTGTTCAGGAGTGTAAAAAAATGATAATTGTTAATCAGGTTTAAACTACTTTAAGTGTGCCAACTGAAAACATAGTCATGAAATGAATATTATTCTGAATAGTGAAAAATAGTACAAAATTAGTGTCAACACATAAAAAAATTGGCATATGGTTGCCATTACGCTAGATTTAGGTATGCGTCCAAAACAAGAACATGCCTAGAATGATGTTCTGAAATAGCGCAATTTGCTTTATTTTTAGTATGAATAATGTGCCGCTTGCCTAGTTGCATTGAAAACATGTGTTGCTTTCATGATTACAGGTGGTAGCATCATAAATAGTCTTATTAACTACATATGTAGTCTGTAGACTATAGTTTTCTGTTCAATGGAGTTTTAAAGGTCAGTGAAAAAAGAATGAGACACCAGAAGAAATATATGACCCCAGTCCCAAATGTACTTGCATTTTTAAAACCTCGGGAAAGTCGAGAATTATGCTGGAAATTTCCCTTCGAGGCTAGGAAATTGTCGTTAATCAGAAAAATCTGGGGAAAATTAATGTCGTGGAATTGTTAGAGAGACAGCTATAGGTGCTTGGACATTTATATGATGAGGTCAATTTTTGAAGGAATTTCGAGAACGTCCTTTTTGAATGGCCCCTAATCCTGTTATCATTGTAAGCTTTTGTATCATTAAACTTCATCAAATTTTACACTATAAAAAATATTGAAGGTGGTCTTTCAAAAATTGACTCCCCACCCCTGCCCACAGGTTATCAATTTTCGCCTATACCCCCTCCCATCATAGACGTCCTTATTATTTTTTAAAAGTAGGGTGTCCAGAAAATTTGTTGGAACATACAAATGCTCGTCCTATAAATGGCCAAGCACCCGTCTAGCTGTGAATTCCACGACATTTTTCCAGATTTTTCTGATTGACAGAAAGTTCCTAATTTCGAAGGGAAATTCCAGTGTAAAATTATTGTTTAACACAAATTTAGGCGTAATTACCGACTTTACCAAGGTTATAAAAGTTAAAAGTACATTTGGGACTTCATGGTGTCCTTTTTCCCTTTCACTGACCTTTAAAACTCAATGAAACAGAAAATACAAAAACAGAAAAATTCCATCTATAAGTGGACGTCCATAAGTTTTACTTCAGATTAACCCAAATGTTTAATCGTGGTTGAACTGATTTAGCAACTGATTTTATCAAGAAAAGTAAACGAGCTGTTGAGATGTTTGCGATTTTGTAATATTTGGAAATCTTAATTGTCTCATGAGGAGTCGCATATGTGCAAATGCGATTTTTGCAATATGGAAATTTATTCCTTTATTTATCAATCGCATATAACCACAATCTGTAATAAAAGTAAGTTATTCAGTCGTTATACATTAAAATAAAATCATATTTGGGGGTCTTTAGCACAGGCGCCACAGATATTTTTGTTAGCATCTCAGACGTTTAGCACTACACACAATTTTATAGGAACATATTTACCCCAAAATATGAATTGTTAACATAAATCTGCCCCAATTGTATATAATAGATTATAATTTTCTTATTAAAATCTAATTTATACAATCAGGAATTTGAGGATGTGAAATAAAAACTGTTTATTTTATAATTGTCAGGTATTCGGTACAGTTTGGATGTATGCGCTGATGAAGTGAAAGCTTTGTCTGCATTGATGACATACAAATGTGCTTGTGTTGATGTACCATTTGGTGGAGCCAAGGCTGGTGTAAAGATAAATCCAAAGGAATATTCGGAACATGAACTAGAGAAAATTACACGTAGGTTTGCCTTGGAATTGGCGAAAAAGGGCTTCATTGGTGAGTGTTTTTATACAGCAATTGTTCATGCTTTAAATTGTAACCATCATGAAGTTTTAAATGAAATGCAAACCTGCTTTTATAGGCCCAGGTTTAGACGTGCCTGCTCCGGATATGGGTACTGGGGAACGAGAAATGAGTTGGATTGCCGATACATATGCCAACACTATTGGTAGGTGTTGATATTTCGGGTTTTAATTGGACCAGAAACGGATTTCTTATTGACAGAGATTCTTGTTTTTTTTTTTTTTTTTTTTTTCAGGCCACTTGGATATAAATGCTCATGCTTGTGTTACTGGCAAACCCATCAACCAGGGTGGTATCCATGGTCGTGTCTCTGCTACAGGAAGGGTAAAATGTTTCATTATTTTAAATACCATTGTGCGTATGCGTTGACCTTGTCCTAAAATTTCCCCCAAAACCAGTTAACGTGCAGTCCGAAAATGCTATAAAATGTTAAAACTTAACATGAAGCTGTATATGGGGCCCCCACGCAAGCTAAAAATCTGTAGGCCTATTGGTAAGGCCATTGAAAGCATTTTGCATGATCAAAAGTGTACATTTGTTGACAATAACATGTAAAGGGTCAATAATCTTGTATACTACTGACAGAATTTCATGGGAATATAATTAATTTTCGGCACATTCTATGCAAATGTTTTGAAAAAAAAAAAAAAAAAAACTGGTTTGATCTTTTGCTGGTGGTCCTGTTAGTGTTTATAGAATATTATTTAAGGAAATATGCACTTGTCAAATATTTGAAAACAGTTTGCTCAAATACTGATTCAATTTTGCATATTTTAATTGTAATTATACACTTTTCTAAAATACCTCTCAAACTATACTTAGGGGGTCTTTCATGGTCTGGACAATTTCGTGAATGAGGCAAGCTATATGAGCCTCATTAATACAACACCAGGATGGGGTGGCAAAACATTTATTGTGCAGGTAAATGATTTTTTTAATAGTTTTTAATTAAAAAATACTCGTAGAAGTTGTTGAAATGAAAGGTATTTATATTCTAAAGGGTTTGGGTAATGTCGGTCTTCATACAATGAGGTACTTGCATCGTGCCGGAGCTCGCTGTATCGGAATTAAGGAGTACGATAGCAGTATTTTTAATCCAAATGGCATGGATCCAAGGGAACTTGAAGACTGGAAACTGGTTAGTAGTTAATTAATTGCAAGGCATGGTCCATTTATTCTGACCTACAAATAAATTATCATAATGCATGTAGCATTGCTCATCCTGTTATTCTGGTTTTATCCCGATGATTGTAAAAACTTGAAATTTTGTTGCCAAAAGTTAATCTACATGAGACCTTAATATTTTTTTATGACTAGGTTCCCTAGGCGATGCATTTAAGTGTGTCAGTTAAGCAAATAATTTTTCAGGCCAGCTTATGGTTAATCAATTGATTATAAAAATCTAAGTTTTACCAAACATTGTGAAAATAATCTGATATACATTGGAAAGGTGGAACCTATATTATCAGAGTTAATATTGTCCGAGCCTACCCGGGATACACGGAAGTTTGGGTATGACCATTGGCTATTAAGTTTTCAAAATAAATTATACTAATGTATTATCCCAATTTGTAGTGTATTTTATCAATTTATATGGGTATGACCATTGGCTATTAAGTTTTCAAAATAAATTATACTAATATATTATCCCAATTTGTAGTGTATTTTATCAATTTATAAAAAATTTTAAGTTACGTAAAGCAAGAAAAAATACGCATGCAGTATGAAATATAGACATGCAGTACATTTTAATACGTATGTCTTGTAATGCACTTGGCATTTTGAAAATGCTTGGAAATTGTGCGAAACACGGACAAAAATTGCAACTTACTTGCCAGGTACTCGTTTTCTGGAATTTAAACTTATTAATCTAATGTTTAAAATTAATAATGTGCAGGCTCATGGTACGATCAAAGGTTTTCCTGGTGCTGAAGAATATCAAGGTGAAGATATCATTTTCGAAGAATGCGACATTTTTGTTCCTGCGGCCATTGAGAAAGTTATTAGAAAAAGTAATGCACACAAACTTAAATGCAAGGTAAGAATTCTAGGAATACCTTGCAAAACATGCATTGTATTGTTTGAATAATTCAGATGCAAAACTTATTTCTGTTTAGATAATTGCCGAAGCCGCTAATGGGCCTACCACTCCTGCAGCTGATAAAATCCTTTTTGATCGCAACATCCTCGTCATTCCCGACTTGTACTTAAATGCCGGTGGTGTGACAGTTTCATATTTCGAATGGCTAAAGAATTTAAATCACGTGAGCTACGGTCGATTGACATTCAAGTATGAAAGGGAATCTAATTATTACCTACTCGGTAAGTCCACGATTACTTTTCTGATCCGGCCTCTGTGCCATTTTTCAGTAGTGGTGTAGCAAATCAGTTGATTCAGAGTTAAACATTAAGCGGTTTTTGTTAGGAAGTTGGATGAAGTACTTATAAACTCTTTTAATTGCATATGGGGAGTTTAGAAGAAGTGGAGGGAATGCTTCGTGAGAAATTTTCATATATTGAAAATGAACTGCCTGCCAATTCTCAACCTGAAAATTCTGTAAATTTGGGTCAGGCAGGTACTAAGTAACTTTAAATGAATTCATATTGATTGCTTTGGCAGTGTGGTACCGTACTACTCTCCAGTAAAGTATTTTAATTGACATCGAGGAGTATCAAGGATAGTTTTATGCTAAATTATCACTTTATAAAAACGTCGTAGAACCTTGATAACTTCTTTGAAGCTATCAAGGTTTTACAATTAATTGCGAGAGTTGTCTAATGCTGTTCAAATATAGTTTGCACAGGATATCAAAATCGCCAAAGGCCGAAGAACGACTGTGAACCCTGCTTCTTTTTTAACAGTTGTCGTTGTGGAAAATCTTAATGAAAACAATTTTTTATCCAATTTCGTTTTAATAGAAAGTGTTCAGGAATCTTTAGAACGAAGGTTTGGCCGACAAGGTGGTAAAATCCCTGTTACGCCCAGTGAAGCTTTTCAGAAAAGGATTGCTGTAAGTCTTACCATGGATCGGAGTCGTGGAGAACATTGGACAATTCTACATTAGCTGGCCAACAAAAGCAATAATGCCAGTTGAACATCTCCCAAACTTTGATTCTTAGGTTGCATAATTTTAGGGGATGCTTTTCACCTCTTGCACTGAACTTTTTATTTCTTTGGTGTTGGATTTGCTTGGTTTAGGGCTTTTCTCTGCACATGCTTAAATAGCTGATTTCTATATTAAATTGCTCAACAGAGAGTGTACAGGAGTCCTTAGAGCGGCGATTCGGTAAACAAGGTGGTAAAATTCCAGTTTCACCCAGTGAGGCTTTTTCAAAACGAATTTCTGTAAGTTGAATGTTTTTATTCTAAGATAGTATCCATAATCCATGCATGTGAGTACATAATTCAAAAATTGTTTTTGCTAAACCCAGTTTAGTTTTAAGGAATCAGTTAAAATGCTCAAGTTACCTGTTTCGTTGCTGCACCTTTGTTTTATCATCTCTTCTTCCTTCATTTTTATAAATTACAATGACTTTTTCCTGAGCAGATTTTGGTGAATGTGCATGCATGCCTACTATAACATTTGTCACTGTACATATACGGTAGAACCCGGTAAAGTTTTCCCCCTTTAAGGAGCCGAACTTGATAGTCCTGAGAGTACAATTATAATGTAATTTTCCCGCTTAATAAGTTCTTGAGTTGCAATTAATCCATGTAGCGATTTACTGATATGTCGATGTAACTGAAAAAACTAAGAATTCGTTACATTTTTTTAAAACTAAAACTTCACCCCCGACGCTGGCGGTCGAGTGGGTTATGTGCTTGCTTCTCGGTCCTGAGGTGTGGGGTGCGCTCCCCGGTCAAGGTTGGTGGGAATTTTTATGGATGGGAGAAATTCCCCAAGTGGCGGCTCTTTCGGATGAGTTTAAACCAAGATCCCGTGTAGATTGTTGCACGTTAATGACCCCTCAATAGTGGATGAAAGTCCCCCTTGTAGGCAACATTCCTAGGTAGGTAATGAAGGCTCATTCCCTGGCGTTGGTGTTTAGCCCGCGTGTTGCAGAAATATGCCAACGTCAAAAATCAACATACAAACAAACAACAAAAATTTACTAATTTTACTGTTTAATAAGTTTTCCCCCCATACGAAGTTTTAAATCTCCGGTTCCTTGAAAAACTTGATTCTACAGGGTTCTACTGTACTGCCAATTTTTAAACGCTTTAGAAAGGTTTGGGAGATGAAAGTTTATTTGTGCGTAGATAAATCATTCGATTGTTTGAATTAAATAGCTGCTAATGCCGAGTTGCATGGATTCATTGTAATTAACATGAAAAATTGTCTCCAACCATATTAACAATTTTGAATATTATTAATTAATTGTGATTCAATTAACTTGACTTAACATGGATTTCTGTTTCATATCAGGGTGCATCTGAGAAGGATATTGTGCATTCTGGTCTCGATTACTCAATGGAAAGGTCCGCTAGGGTTAGTATTTATTCTTGATTACTTAAACATATGCAAGGCGTGGGACGTTGTTGGTTTCATTAGTATCACAAGTCATTTTTAAAACATGTAATTACACTATTTAATATAAAACTAGCGCACTAATAGCCATATTTTATTTATATCACAGGCAATCATGCGTACTGCAATGGAATATAACTTGGGCCTTGATCTTCGTACCGCAGCATACGTGAATGCTATCAACAAAATCTTTCAGACTTACAAAGAGGCTGGGCTAACTTTCACATAAAGCCATTTCCGCATTGCCAGCATATAATGGATTGTTGCTAGATTTTGGTATAAATTATGAGAACAATTGCACTCTGTAGACATATCCTCATACCCGGTATTCAATATTCAATTTCTTTTAAAACCAATCTTACTTATTATGCAGCTTTCTTAACTCCACTCGTTGTGCCATTTTTCCCTTCTTGTGTACTCAATATTGACACTGCTATACCACGGAAAAAATGGCTTTTTGATGTACATGTCCTGGTAGTCATACAGAGTGATAGCAAAATAGTAAGATACTCAAGAAGGTGGGGTTTTGTAGTTAATTACAATTAAAATAATTTGATTCAATGCTGTAGTTTTTAAATTATTTCACCACCTTTTGCAAGAATATTCATTTTTACAGTATGGGCAAAAAAAAAACCACATCAAGCCCGTATTATAAATTTCGAGCCAAATCGGCAAAATATAAAAATGGAATTCCATTTTTTGACTGCCGTGCGCACGCACACATTGGAAGCTGCATGCCAGGTTGCAAGGGAGAGAAAGCGCTGCCGCTCCCGCAGTGACGACTGGCATGCTTCACAGCATTACCCAACAGCACCCCCACTTATTTTTCTACGAGCCACCACTGGTAAAAATGCAATTTTTACATCACCTGGGCAAATTCTCGGCCATGCATAATACTGGCAAACCTAAATATTCAGCCGAGGTAGTCCACCCCAAGATTTTGGTATATGGTGATTACATGTATGGCCTTTAATGTCAGTTGTATACAACTACTATCTTAAGACCAAAACTACGTATATTCAACACTGATAATAATATTGTTCAAATCAGGGAATCTTTACAAAAGAAATTCCAAGGAAAAAAAAGCTAATCTGATGCTTTATTTTAGCAAAAATGAATGAAATATAATGGATTTACAATGTGTTTCTATTGTTGAATGGCTCCTGACTCTTCTTCGTCATCGTCCTCCTCTTCAGGTGCAGCTGGCATGTATTTTGTAACGTTGATACCATGAATTTCCTTGGTAGCCGGACTAAAAATTACTGCAAGCCTAATGAAAGGACCTGAAGAAAAAAATAGTACACATTAATTAATGCAGTGTCTGTTTGCCTGTAAAGGTAAGACTTATCTTCTTTTTATAGTTAAAAAGCTTGTGATCAACATTATTTCATAATCAAAATTTGTAAACTTTGAAAGAAAACGACACGTGCATTTTTTCAAACACCTTGTCTTTTTTATCGAGACCATCATTTCATATCCAATCATGTTTAAAATATTAAAACACGATCTCTGACAGAAATTTTGAGAAACAGTTGATAGCTAATAATGTCAAGTATCTGGTGATTAATATTAACAAAAACTCTAGGAAACACCATTTTACAAAATCTGTTTGTGTAGTGAACCAACACCTTAAATTAATTCAACGCATATTTAGAGAATGTGTGGAAAATGTAATGGAAACTGTTGGAATATTACACTAGCTCCTATTTTGAACCCTCACAAGATGGTTTATATTCAGGATATAGAGATCGCCCAGCGTAGGGCAGCCAGATTTGTTAAGGGCGATTACCAACATTCCGCAAGTGGGACAGAAATGCTCCACTCTAAATTGGGACACGTTGAGGTCCAGACGCAAAGTTTTTTATGGGATTCTTCAAACGTATTAATCTTTCTTGTAACAACCACTACAAGTCGCTACTGACGTAGGTGCATTTTCCCAAAGGATTGGGTACGACCTTCCCCCTTCTCCCCCACCATATGGCATTTATTTACTGGTTGTAGGGAACTGAGCTGATCTTACCAAGGCGAGCCAAACGTTGTTTGCACACCGCTTCAACGACAGCCCCAATGTTAGCCTCGATGTGCTCAGCTGGCATACTTAGCTAGAGTTAAAAATACAGCAATGTGAAGAAGGTGGTAGTACAGTTTATTTTAAATTGGTGAAATTCGAATTATACGACGAGTGCTTACCGGGCCTATGTTCATTTCTGCAAAACCAAAATTGTGCTGAACGGAATCTTTTTCCACCCGATATTGGATCCCCATTTTGAATTTCTCGACTAACGGAAACATTTCCACTCCTAAACAACCTATGATGCAACAAAATAATAAACTATTAGAACAAAATGTTGAAAAACTTCCAACTTCTTTAATAAACAAATTTTATTTTCGATCTTGCAATTCATTTAAGATACGTATTTAGAGAAAATGATAAAAAATGTCCATGCAATTTGGAAATCATTTGCATACAAAAATCAAAATTTGTGATAAACTCAGTTAGGGTTATTTTAAATTGCTCAAAAATTAGGCAACTGACAAAGAGAAGAGAACAGAAAAAAAATACCTCTAGCTGCAGTTGGATAATTCTTTTTCAAAATGCCACGAATAGGTGTCAAGTCGTTCACAATATCAGTGTGGGAAACGATGTAGTCAAATTCACTGGCAATTACTTCGCCTGTGCGAATTTGCTTGATGAGGCTTATGCCTCCTGTTACGTTTGCACCGGCTGCTAATGCATCACTCTGACCCTGTTCACTCTGCAGAAAAAGTTGAACATGTAGGATTGTCCATTCTTAAATAGCTTTACTAATCTGAAAGTTTATTAGCCGCTCTTATATACCTTTGAAAATGCCAATATAGATCTACTTCTGCCATCAGGAAAGTAATGAGGGTTTGCCACTATCCCGGAAAATGCATCTAAAAACTTTGTCTGTAAAATACAATCATTGATATTTAGCAAATGTTGTAGCACAATATTGGCATGTAAAATATCATCAAATAAATTACTAGTTATTGCCCACCTTTTTCTCCAAACTCATATCAAGTTCGAGCTTTAAATAAAGAGGTGCATCCGGTGAATCCATCATTGTTGGATGATGCAGTTCTCTGTGCATTTCAATTGCTTCTAATATCGGGTAAATCTTTCGCTTGTTAAAGTTATGGATCCAAACGTCATCCACAGGCTCCCTCGTTGGATGAAACATGGGCGTTCGTTCAAGAGCTTTCGCTTTAGCTCTGGAGAGACAAGAACAGTACCATAATGTGAGAAACTGTCTCAAAAGATTACCAAATAAAACGAAACCGTTTCACAAAGGCCACAAACAATGGTACAAAACTGCAGAGTTTCCTAGCATAAAGACCCTGCAAATAACTTATTGCAAATAATATTACCGAGCTAAGTGGCTTAGCAATCGGGAGATCTGGGTTTGATTCCCGATCTGGTTCGCTAACCTGACTGGTTTTCCATAGTCGTTTCTAGGGAAATCCTGGGGTAGTTACTCTAAAAATCGACCGTTATCGTGCTCCTTCCTCTTTCCTTTGACTAGTGTGTGTACTGGATAAGGAGATATATCCCACATGCCACAGTTGCTCAAATCACATGAGTTTGATACTGAGCTACATCTGAAGACCCAAATGCATTCCACAGCTGCATAGTTTGTAAGTTGATTTTTAACGTTGGTCTATTTCTGCAACTAAAGCTAAACACCAACACCTGAGAATGAGCCTTCATCACCTACCTGGGTATTTTGCCTACGAGGGGGACTTCCACTCCCTCTCGAGGGGTCTTTAACATGCAACAACCAACACCGGACCTCGGTTTAAACTCTCATTCGAAAGAGCCGCCACTTAACGTATTTCTCCCATCCGTAACAATACCCACCGACATCGATGGGGAGCAAACCCCGCACCTTAAGATCTAGAGGCAAGCACGTAACCCACTCGACTGTTAGCGTCGGCTCCACAGCTGCTCCAGAAAAATTGCCAAGACGAGTATCACTGATAGTGAAACTCGACAATTATGGTAGGGGGCCATCTCAAGCTTGAGATAAAGCCTGAGCTTCTGTTTTTGACCCACTGTGGTACAGGCCTAATCTTCAACCAACCAAAAAATATTATTTCACAAAGACCCTGCAAACAACTTATTACACACAGGTTTATTAGGTGAACACTGTTCAACCTTTCCATACCAAAATTTAAACCAGTCCTTTGAACAACATTTAGTGGCCCTTACTTTAACCCAAATCTTCTTTCCACTGGAGCCAATTCTTTTTTGATTTCCTTCAATTTCTGAGCCGCCTTTATTTTTCTCCTCTTCTCCCTTGTTCCTTTTCTTGCAGCATAACATCGAGTTTGATTTAAGAAAGGGGCATCAAATGGAAAACGTATTCCCAAAGAAACCATATTTGCATTCACATTGCTGTTGGGCAATTTTGAGCATGTTTTATGCAGAACTGTCAAAAAGAATTGAAATTGATATTTATTAAGACGATACCCATATAAATACCACATCAGGTTTGTTCGGTCTTGCTAAATACCTCGTCCAAACAACAAGATAGTTGACATTTTTCCTCCAAAGCACGTTTTTTGAAAACTACAACAATAAAAAATAAACAGGCTGCAATCTAAAAAAAAATGCAGACGACAGTCGAAATACCAACGACGCTCCTGTTAAAATATTATTTTAATAATCTTGCGTGATCTTCCTGATATTTTCGAAGGATTCAGCTTATTGATTGTGGTCAAGAAACCTGTTCAAAGTTATCATATTAGGCAATATAAGAAAATATATTCAGTTCAGGAATATATTTATTTATAAAGTATGGTGAAAACGTGTATTACGTGATTCACCAAACTGTATCCATTTTGGTAGCCATATTGAATGTCAAAGTCTGTAAGTATGGCTTTATGAAGGTCCTTTTAAGAAAATTCCTATATTTATTTACGAATTCTTACGCTTCTTTCAGTAGGCGGTTGGCTGAAGCTTTGAAGTGCGAGAATTTCTGGACCTTGATTTTATGTAGATGTATAGATGAAGGCAAGTATAATTGCACTGACTAGAACACAAGGATAACATGTGGCACATGACATTGGGTCCTTTCAAAATATTTGGTTCATGAAGGTGGCTGAATCCTGAATGACCTTTGGTGGCTGGAATGACGTAAGCAAAAGTGTGACATTCCTGTGTCATTCCATTGATGTCATTTAACTATAAGCCACTTAACAGGACGCACCTATAATGCTTTTTCTAAGTATGTAACTGAAGATTTTCTACATTGAAAGTATTCCAGTATTAGACATCCAAATATACTTATGAGGATAAATGATATTTGTAATTTATCAAGATTTAAGGTTTTATTCAATATTTTTTGTGCAAATTCACAAAAAATAGTTTATGGATATTATACACTATTGTGAGGCCAGATGACCAACTAGTATGTCGATTTTCTAGACCTTCATGTTTGACTATGAAATAAACCTAGTGTTTTTTATTTTCTTAAGACTGAGAATTTTTATTTTACGAAATTTTTTCAGCAATATGTGAAAACATAATTGGGTGTCTAAAATTAAGTGAAAGGCATTTTTGTGAACAATTTCGTCACTGCATTGATCATATGCAATAAATGGCAGAACCAGATTTTTTGCAGCACTTGTACGTTTTCATAATTTGTTCATAGTAGGTTTTATTTTTGTAGATCACACCATTCCCTTACTGAATGGTGTATTTGTGGTGTTAGGGTGCGTTTCCATGTGAAATTAACTCTCACGAGTTATTCGTCACATCTTGTATTCCACAAAATTTCCCAAACTTAGCTTTAAACATTAAAAAACCCAAACATAAGCATCTCCTCAATGCTCTGCTCCTATGTGGGGAAAGGGTTTTCAAAATGGGAAATTATGCTACTCATGAACATGGTTCGTATTTTGCTTGCTGCTATCGAAGAGGCCAGAACGACAGCTTTCGAACAGTAGGCTAACACGCATTGGGACATGCTACATTGAAAGCTGCTGTAGAGTTCTCGCGAGAGATGCTCTTTATAGGGAGTTCTCAATGTAGCACGTGTGAAAATGCACGTGCTACTGTTTGAGAGCTGTCACTGATAGCAGCTTGCAAAATGCGAACTATTTTTAAATTTTGAGAGCAGCTGTTGAAATGCTTATGTTTAGTGTTTTTTAATATTTTTTAATGTTTAAAGCTAAGTTTGGGAAATTTTGTGGAATATGAGTTGCATGACGAGTAAATTGCGAGAGTCAATCTCACGTGGAAACGCACCTTTAGTTCTCAGGGGAATGACATCTGATTGGCTAGTGGTCTGTAATCTTCTTCTATATAGAAGCTAAAGGCCAGTACAGATGCCGTGTTGACATACATTATTTTAGCACCCCAGTTGTCTGGGTGAATAGGGTATATTTTCTAGAATATTTTGTACATGCCAGATAATTTTGGTTAGGTTCATTATTTGCCGAAGTACCCTGATATACTTTGTACAACATAATGGCACCCCTTAATATTTTAGCATACACTAGTATAGTTTTTTTTTTCCAAATTGTGTTTATGGTTGTTACATCCTTTCTGTATTTGTGATGAAATTATTTTTGATTTTGAAGAATATATGTCAAAGAGTAAAAAGGAGAAATATGACCCACCGAACCCAAGGAGATCACATACCATTATGTCCACGGCGGCTTTGGCTGCTGGAAAAAACCCACATTGGGCCGAGCTGGAGATAACAGGTAAATTTTGGGTGTTTGGAATTTCAACTCTTTGTTTGGAAATCCTGTAACCGACAGCTTTGAATATTGGTTGGATTATTTGAGTAATTCAAATTGATAGTGCCATTAATTCCGCATATCAGATTTTAGATTGTTTGTTTGAAATTTTGTTCCAGGCATAGTTTGCAACTTAAGTCCCAAAATATGGGAATTAAGTCATCTTACATCTTTGTACCTGAACGGCAACAACCTTACAATGATCCCTCCAGACATTGCTCGCCTGAGCAATCTTATGTACCTTGATCTCTCATTCAATCAACTACACAGCTTGCCTTCAGAAATTGGCGATCTCTTCATGCTCAGGGAGCTTCTGGTCAACAACAATAATCTGAGAAATCTTCCATTGGAGTTGGGAAAACTCTTCCAGTTGCTGCACCTGGGTAAATACAATTCGATTCAATTCAGTACACTATAGTCATCAAATAAATTCCATATGGTTGGGGGAGGTCGTACCCAATTTGATGAGAATGCTCCTACGCCAGTAGCGACTTGGATATCATTATTAAATTGGAATTTATAATATATCTGAACATCGTCAGGAAGGCTATTCCAAGTTTAATGGCATGCAAAAATAAGGACCAATAGTAGGCATCCGTCTTGGTACGGAGCTCGGTCAAGGGATTTGAATGTGTGGTGCCTAGAGAAAGTTTAGTTAGAATGTTTTATAATTTATTTTTGAATATAATTTGCAATTTATTTTCTAGTCTGCAGGTAAATATCTACCGAACTAGACTGGGTGGTGGTTACACTATTGGGAGACCCGGGTTTTAATTTCTGGGTCGCCTGCCTTGGCTGTGGTTTTCCGCAGTTGTTTCCAGGCAAATGTCGGGTTGGTTCCTCTAAAAATCTGCAGTGCTCATGCTCTTTCTTCGCTTCTTATTTAGTAAAAATTACCAAAAATACAAACAAAAATCCTTATCCCAATTGGCTGGGTGGGCTGAGTCCCACACCCATATTAGCATAAGGCTTTCTCAAATTCTTCCATTTTATCAAAGTTCTAGTCACAAATTTAGATACAGAAATTTCATTTTGGCAATGCCTGTGATTGTTGAATGATGGGATTGTTAAGAGTGTCATTACTTGTTCACGTTTTTTAAATGGATATTGCATAAATGTGAAACTGTTTCTGCTTCAAAAAAATTGATTTTTCTTCACTAGGCAGTTGTTATGTAAATGTAAACATAGCAACTAATTATCAACAGAGTTTTTTTTTTAAAAAAATGGGTTTTTTTCATAGGTCTATCAGGCAATCCATTATCCCCGAACTTTCTAAACATCTACCAAGAACCAAATGGGACCTCTAACCTTATTCAATTCATGCTCAACAATTTATCTGGTAAGCTGAAATTTTTTTTTTCATTACTTGTTAAGATAGTGATTCGGTCATACTCCTATTGGTCCATATACAGGGTGGACCAGAATTCCTCACCTCCACACTTTTTTCCTAAATCTTATAGTTATGAAAATTCTGTTAATGGGGTTATAGAGGAAGTCATGTGTGCTCTATCCACTGATGTGGTTAGATTTCAACTACGAACATTTGTTGACGGAAATTTAAATAACTTGGAACAAAATGTCAAATTAGGCTGTTTGTATGAAAGCAGCTGTTTTTGCCTTCATTTGCAATTATTTAAACTTTTTATAATGTTTTTAAAAACTGAGGGAAACTTCAAATGGCAGCTACGCTGCAGTAAAGACTAAATTTATGTGTGTATTAATTTTAACTTTTATACCCTGTCAAGTTCATTTTTTTTTTAATTTAAAAATTTTAATGTTGTAGAAATGTGTAAGTTTTATGGGAGAGGATTTGTTGTTCATGAAGGAATATTAATTTTACAAAGTTTGATGTGAAATTTTCTCTTGCATAATTCTCAATGTTGCATTGCTTATTCATTTGACAAATAATATGAATCAAGTAATATTAACATCAAATGAGTCAGAACTGGCCCCGGAACAAATCACACTCACAAGATGTAGTTTTAAAAGTTAATATGCCAGATTTAAACCATTTCTTTACCGGAAGGAAAACATGATGCATGATAATAGCAAATAGGTTCATTATTAAACGAAACATGGTTTTTGAATGGATACCCTTGATTAAAAAGCTGGCTTACAAGTTACTGTGAACAATGCCTGAAACCAGAAACTCGATTCATATCATATTGTACGTGTCAGGTAATTTCAAGCAGAGTGCATTCAATTTAATTCAACTCGGTACCCTACAGTCAGCAAATGGTGGAGGGGGTCGACCCCAATTCCAGGAGAATGCTGCTACGTCAGTAGCGACTTGGACATCATTGTTAAAATTGAATTTGTACAATATCTGGCCATTTGACAGGAAGGCTATTCCATCGTCGGAAAGACCAGCAGTAAGCATCGATCTTAGCAGGAAGCTTCGGTCTAAAGATTTGAGTTATTGTCTACTCCTGTAGTGGTCATTAGGCGTTAATATATGTGAGACAAGATGTGAATTACAAGAAATATTAAAACATTTGAATAATCCCATAGATAACTTTTCACATCTGGACCTCAACGTGTTCCAATTTAGAGAGTGGCGTATTTCTGTCACACTTGCGGAATGATTGCCTTTAACAAATCTGGCTGCCCTGCGCTGGACCATCTCTATAGCTTGAATATGAACCATATTCAGGATAATATATCGAATGTGTATTTTCCGTTACCACACTATTACCGAGCTAGGTGAGGTAGTGGTAACGCTATCGGACTTTCATTCGGGAGACCTGGATTCAATTCCCGGGTCTCCTACCATGAGTACGGTTTTCATGGTTTTCCACAGTTGTTTTCAGAGAAATCGGTCTCGACCGTGCTCCTTCTTCTCTTCATATCTATTATAAAATAATCCAAGGCAAGAAATCATAATGTATGGAGCGTATAAATTATGATGAATATATTTATTCTGCCCATTAAACTGCTTATGTATTAACAGCAAATTATTTTTTTATTCAAAATAATGTTAATGTTTCAAAGTTAGATTATTGATTCATATAACGTAGTTGAAGTTTTTTTTTTGCTACTATTTAAAGCTCACCTCCCCACTAGCGATTTAATCGTAACTGAACAAGAACCCATTTCTTCCAAATATGTTATTAAGCAAATATCCACCATCCAATTAAGTATAATTTTCTCAAATCTACTTGAACGTTTCCAAAATATTGCTATACCTTAAATTTTATCTCAAACTAATATTTGCTGACACAGTAGACAAGTAATATACATACAGTATTCCTGTATATACGCTTTTATAAATCAAAGTTTATATATTACATCAGGAAGTTGACAAAATGAATTGCACTTGTAAGTTATGCGGTTTCACGAATGCAAGTTTCACAAATATTTTTTATAGTTTGAAACCCCTACAACCTTGAATTTATTCCAGACTTTATTTTTATAGCATGTTATTAAACCAAATACATGATGTGGATAAACAACACGTGCAGTTCCTTAAGGGCACTGTAAAAGGAAAATGTTTTTGTTCTGAAAATAGTTTTAACAAAAAAAAAGCAAAAGCGTTAAAAATTTTTTGCTATTCAGTTTCCATAACTAGCATTTGCTACAGTAGTTGAAAATACAGTAGTAACTTTAACAACCAGTAATCAAAATTTTATGAGATGCAAAAGTTCCATGCAGCTTTAACCACTTAGGTTTTAATATGTTTCATTATAAATAGAGCAACATGTTTGCTTTTACTCGTTTTTTTGTGTGGTGTCGTTTGCTTTGAAATAATTCTGGAACACGATGACATTATGTGGCTTACGGTAATTAGAATATGGTCGCATTTGACATGAATTGAAGTCTCAGTTAATTGGTCTATATTCGTTCATCTGTTATGAAAATAATTTACTTTCTAATCTCTCCACTTAAACTAACATAAATACAACTCGTACCCAAAAACACTTTTAACTAGGCCACCCTGAATATTATATGGCTACACAGAAATTTCGTGTTGCACACGTGCATTTCACAAACATTCGTTTGTGAAAGCTATGTGGGTTTGCACTATGACACAGTATGTTTTTTTTTTCTAAAATCGAGTTCACTTAATTTCAATTAAACCCCATAGATAACTTTTTGCATTTGGAGCTCGTGTCCCAAATTGGAGAGTGGAGCATTTCTGTCACACTCGCGGAATGTTGGTAACTGTCCTTAACAAAGCTGGTTGCCCTACGCTAGCTGAACCATCTCTATATCCTGAATATGAACCATCCTGTGAGGGTTCCAACTAATAACGCAATATTCCAACTTAGGGCGTACCAGAGTTGCGTTGCCAGTTTCTGCTACATTTTACGCACTTTCTTGAAATATACGTTGAATGAACCTAAGACGTTGGTTCCCTGCACCAACAATTTTTGTGAAATGGTGATTCCAAGAGACATTTTTATTTATATAAACTCCCAAATACTTGACAGTATGAACTACAGCGAGTTGAATACCATCCAGAAAGTACTTAGGTTGGCAAGTATTTAGTTTACGAGAGAAATGCACCACTACGCATTCACCCTTATTTAACTTTTTTAACTACTTATACGACCATGGTCGCAAAAATAGCAGACAGCCATTGTTGAAAAAATTGATCGTATGTCAATAGATGATAGTTTTGTCCTTCATCCACTATATTTTCTTTGGATTGTATTTTTGTTTTGTGTGAATTGTCACAGTACAAATAATATATAAATTCAGACAAATTTATCATCCTTGTCTAGGCGTTATTCAGTGAGCAAATGGTAGCAGGTGTTAAATATGACTGCTAAATTTAACAACTGTGCAATGTATTGCATACGTGTTAATTGGCTCAATTCTAATCTATATTTCCACAAGCTGGTTAATTAATGTCCTACCTTGATTAACAACCACAAAAATTATTTTTATGTCTTAAGGTCAGAATTCATATTTTGTGTCAAACTTCACTTTTGCTTGAAAATATAACTAACATGTCATGATGGCATTAATAAATCATATCTGTGGGAATTTCCACAACTTTCCAAATTGTGGTAAAGGGTAATTCCATATTATTTAAAGTTTCTTAGTCCCTAGTTCTATAGGATTACAAATTGAATTCAACATTCGAGGTTAAAAGGGCATTAACGTTTTGGAAACTACTACAATACAAGCTTATAAAAACGCAGTGTGGCTCTTGGGATTCTGCCAACACATTGCGATATTGCAACTGTGCTGGATATACCCTTGGGTATGTCCTTAACCTTATATGAACGCAAGCTTTGTTTAATAATTGTGTGTAAAAGCAACTGCACGTTTTAGCTGAGTGAGATAATTTAGGATAGTTTCATTAATTAACCTTCATCAAATGAGCAGTATGCAAACTACCTGTGGTATATTTTGAAACACCCAATGTAGCCTGAATCAGTTCATGGTCATCTCTTCCATGCCCTATTGATTCGGTTTGGTTTCCCATATGGTCTGATAAATGTCCCAGATTGGATTTTATAAGGGACCATTAAAAAAGGACGTCCCCGAAATTCCTTCAAAAATTGCTCTTCCCCCTTTATCCCTGTCTATATGGTGACCATTTTAGCTCAGACCACCCCTCATGGACGTCATTTCATTTTTTTTAAAGTAAAGTGTCCAGAAGATTTGTTGGAACATGCAAACGCCCATCCTATAAATTTCCAAGCATCCGCATCGCTACCAATTCCACTACATTTTCCCAGATTTTTCTGATTAACGGAAATTTTCTGATATCGAAGTGAAATTCCAGCATTAAAATTGGTGTTGAACACAAAATTATGCATAATTCCCAAATTGCTAGAGGTTTTCAAAATTCAAGTACATTTGGGACAGGGGACACATTTCTTCTATTGTCCCCTTCCCTTCTCACTGACCTTTAATACTCAAACAGAAAATCCAAAAACTAAAAAAATATTATCATTAGTGGACTTCCATAATTGCTTTCACCCTTCCCCCCCCTCCTCTGTCCACATGACAGTAACCCCCCCCTCTCGAGGACATCCTTTTCGAATGGCCCTTAAGTCACCAAAAAGCTATAATTAATGTTATAATTAATGGGCCATTCAAAAAGGACGTCCCCGAAATTCCTTCCTGTCCAGACCACCCCTCATGGACGTCCTTCAATTTTTTTTGAAAAGTTGTGTGTCCAGAAAGTTTGTTGGAACATGCAATGGCCCATCCTATACATTTTCAAGCACCCGACTCGCTACCAGTTCCTCGACATTTTCCCAGATTTGTCTGATTAACGGATATTTCCTGACCTCGAAGGGAAATTCCAGAATTAAAACTGATGCTTAACACAAAATTAGGCATAATTCCCTAATTTACAAAGGTGTTAAAAATTCAAGTATATTTGGGACTGGTATCACATTTCTTCTGGTGTCCATTTTATCTCTTTTCACTGACTGACCTTTAAAAATCAAACAGAAAATTAAAAAACTGAAAAATTCCATCATAAGTGGACTTCCATAATGGCTTTCATCCTTTCCCTCTCCCCCCCTCCTCTGTCCACATGCCAGTACACCCCCACAATCCTATTGAGGACATCCTTTTTGAATGGCCCCTAATTCACCAAAATGCTATAATTATTACATTAAGTGGCCATTCAAAAAGGACGTCCCCGAAATTCCTCCATAAAGGACGTCCCCGAAATTCCTTAAAAAATTGACTCTTTCCCCTGTCCACATGGTGTCCATTTTATCCCAAACCACCCATCATGGACGTCCATTTTTTTTTTTTTTAAGTAGGGTGTCCATAAAGTTTGTTGAAACATGCAATATGGCCCATCCTATAAATTTCCAAGCACCCACCTAGCTACCAATTTCACAACATTTTTCCAGATTTGGAAATTTCCTGATCTTCAAGGGAAATTCCCGACTTTCCAGAGGTTTTAAAAATTCAAATACATTTGGGACTGGGACACATTTCTTTTTTCGCTGACCTTTAATACTCAAACAGAAAATACAAAAACTGAAAAATACCATAGTTAGCAGACGTCCAAATGGCTTACCCCCTCCCCTCCCCTCCCCTCCCCCTGTCCACATATCAGCTGACCCCTCACCCCTTTTGAGGACGTCCTTTTTGATTGGTTCCTAAGGCATTTGAGAAACACCTAGGATATAAAATAGACCGGCCGACCGGCAACAAAGTGCACTGGTACTCGATTTACAAAAAAATTGTTGCAAATATTTCATCTATTTTGCTAAATTTGTAATCTTTGAAACAAAATTAACTAAATTTCAGCTGAATAATATAATTGTGTTTCGTTTGCTGTTTTTGAACAGTTTTTCCATAACCACGTAACAAAACAAATATTTTTTAAAATCGTTGAACTTTTTAAATTATCAATTCATAAAATTGCGCTGAAATTGATAAGCAAATTGCCTCATTGAAATACCTGTTTGAGTTGCTAGACCCATAATTTCTATAAACCCACAAAGGCAAATAACAACCGGCAATTGCACACTACGTATCTGTAAGTAAATTACGGTTGCTGAAGGATTCACATCCTAAATCAGTATAGACTAATGAGGATGTTACATCATCTGGCACATTCTAATATTCAACACTGTAATGACATCTATCGAATACATTCAATTTGCATCCTGACTTTCTAATCGGTAAACAGTGCATTCAGAGCATTGGGAACACATTTTTGAACATGAAATGTGGTAATAATGACTAGTGGTATCTTTATACAGATTTTTGGATCTGTCGGTTGCCAAACGTGTCATTCAAACCTCTAGCCCTTGTTTTATTTTTACCTCAACGTATTTATGGCAGATTTCCAAACATAATGGCAACGTTGACCTGTGACAGTGCCAGATCTTGCACAAGATCTTGCTCACAGAATAGTGGCATATAGCAGACGTCGGCAAATTGTATTCATGAGTAGGATTACTGATTATGATTGCAGTGAAATCATGATACTCGAGTATGAGTAGAGTACATGTAATCAGTAGTCATGTGAAGTGAGTACTACTTAAACTTGGTAAAATATGTACTCATGAGTAGGAGTACTGATTACGATTGCAGTCAAATCATGCTCTAGTAGAGTAGGTAGAACCTGTATACGCTTGGGAACGGTGAAAAATATGCTTTTAGACGGGTTCGTTTACATATATACACGAATCCCAAGTCAGGACCAGAACATTTTATGCGTTTAGAGAGGTTATTCATTTGCACGGGATGCATTTAGATAGGTTTTACTGTAATCAATAGTCATATGAAATGAGCAATCAGACTTTGGAAAATATGCACTCATGAGTAGGAGTACTGATTACGATTGCAGTGGAATCATACTCTATAGTACAAGTAAAGCACGTGTAGTCGTGTGAATTGGGTACTACTCAAACTTGGGCAAATATGCACTCATGAGTAGGTGTTCTGATAACCATTGCAGTGAAATCATACTCTATGGTATAAGTAGAGTAATCGATCAGTATTCATGAAATGAGTAATCATACTTTGCAAATTGTACTCATGAGTTGGAGTACTGATTACGATTGCAGTGCACTCGTGCTCTAGAGTACAAGTAGAGTATATGTAATCAGTAGTCACGTGAAATGAGTCCTCAGATTTGGGCAAATATATACTCAGACTTGGGCAAACATGTACTCACGAGAAGAAGTACTGATTACGATGGCAATGGAATGATATTCTACCGTAAATGTATAGTAATCGACAGTCATGAAATGAGTAATCACACTTGGGCAAATTGTACTCATGAGTAGGAGAACTGATTACGATTGCAGTGCACTCGTGCTCTAGAGTACATGTAGAGTATATGTAATCAGTAGTCACGTGAAATGAGTACTCAGACTTGGACAAATATATACTCAGACTTGGGCAAACATGTACTCACGAGCAGAAGTACTGATTACGATTGCAATGGAATGATATTCTACCGTATATGTAGAGTAATCGAAAGTCATGAAATGAGTAATCACACTTGGGCAAATTGTACTCATGAGTGGGATAACTGATTACGATTGCAGAGGAATCATGATACTCGAGTACGAGTAGAGTACGTGTAATCAGAAGTCAAGTGAAATGAGTATTCAGACTCGGGCAAATGTGTACTCATGAGCTAAAGTACTGATTACGAGTATGGCGGATAGCTAAAATATTGTTTAAGGAACTATTTTAAACACCGTATAGGTTTCTTTACAAACAGAAACAATTAAAATGTAATTGGGTATAGGTAAGGATGCCCCCTTTCACTACTCCCTGTCAACATGGTGTCAATTTTAGCCCAGACCCTCTTCTCATAGACGTTCTTAATTTTTGTGAAAAGCAAGGAAAATTTGTTGGAACTTACAAAGAACCGTAAAATAAATTTCCAAACTCCAGCCTCGCTACCAATTCCACGGCAATTTCCAAGGATTTTTCTGATTAACGGAAACTTCCTGACCTCGAAGGGAAATTCCAGCTTTAATTGGTGCTTAACACAAAGTTAAGCATAATTCCCAACTTTCTCGAGGTTTTAAAAATGTAAGTACATTTGGGACTGGGGACACATTTCTTCTGGTGGCCCTCCTGCTTATCACTGACCTTTTCAACTGAAAAATACCATCATTAGAGGACTTCCATAATGGCTTCTCCCCATCCACATACCAGCCGAAAGTATTTCTATTCATACTCAAATATATTGGTACTCATGATTTTGTACATTAATACTCCAGGACATTGGTAATCACCCATTATGAGTACATTTTTGTAATCAGGTGCATTGTACTCGTACATTTTGTGTATATTTGCATTCAATTACTCTATTCAACCTCAAATACATTGAAACTCAAGATTTTGTACATTAATCTCAAGGGCATTTGTAATCACCCATTATGATTACATTTTTGTAATCAGGTGCATTGTACTCATACATTTGCATTCAATTACTATATTCATAATCAAATACATTGGTACTCATGATTTTGCACATATACTCCAGGACATTTGTCATCACCCATTATGAGTAAATTTTTGTATTCAGGTGCATTGTACTCGTACATTTTGCATTCAACTACTCTGTTCTTACTCAAATACATTGGTACTCATGATTTGTACATTATTATTCAAGAATATTTGTAACCACCAATTATGAGTACATTTTTGTAATCAGGTGCATTGTGCTCATACATGCCGTGCACATTCTCATTCAATTACTTGTGCACTCTTTGTATTCAGTACTCGTAAATAAAATTCGTTGTATGTACTCAATTACTGCACAACACTGGCATACAGTCTAGAAGAAAAGTGGTTCCATGTCCCGAATACATGTCAGGGGACTTTCTCGCAGATGATTCCATCACAAATGTTGCACTTGGCTAGGTGTGTTGAGGGAGTGTTTTTCTATTATTAATGCGGGTCAAGGATATAGATTATTTGAAATTCAGGCTGTTGACAGTGAGACAAGCTGATAATGGGACCGTCTTCATCGTTGCCTTGGACTGGCTGAATTTCGCTCCTAATTAGTCTATTTCAATGGTTTCTGTACGGGGGTGGTGGATGCAATATGCAAACCCTACACGTGAACAAATTTAACTACTTATCTGATCGGCCCCTTTTTGCAATTTTGTGTCTTTTTTACGCACAATACCTACTGCTTGACCGGCTGTGATTTAAACCTGTGTTTTTATGCAGGAAGAGAGCATCCTTCACCAGAATGTATTACACCTGCATTTTTTTTACTCTTTCCTCGGCATATTCTACCTTTGTCCGCGTATTAACGGCTCGCAAAAGATGTGAATGGTGTCGGGTCACTGCATGAGAACGACCCCCCATTTTTTTATTATTATTATTTTTTTTTGTGCTATCTTCCACCCTCCTCAACATTTTGTAAACGGAAGTGCTCACCTGTTGGCCTGCATCCACGCCCTTGCGGGGATGAGGCCACATGTTACGGGTTGGTTGTTATACTGTTCGCCAAATCACCTAATCTGCAGGCAAGCAACCTAGTTTCGAGGCTTGTAACCAGCGTCACTTCTCCACGATAGGCTGGCGAGAAGGTTGGCTGGCTCGCTGAAGTTCAGTTTAGTTTTGTTGCAAGACTTGAACCATTCGACCACCAGCTGCAGGTGCTGCAGGTGCTTAAATTACTGCACACGACTCCACAGCGGATTCACCTCCAAGGATTGGCCGGTTGCCAGTTTAGGCATCTCCTTTTGTTGTTGTATTACGTGCTCGTCGTGTATTCGGCACTCGTCGGGGCGTCACGCGGCCTGGAAAAGTTGGGCAATAGTGTTTATGCAGCTTGATTTCTCAACATCGTCGGTTTTTTTTGTTCGGGGCGAGCAAGAGGAGGCATGGAGAGAGCAGAAGCCGTCGACTTTTGAGGAGTTTGAGCCCTGCCAACAAAGGTGAAAAGTTTGTCGACAATGGAATAGTACTTGGCACAGCAGCTGTACACACATACACACAGACACACACACGCCCATAACGTCGCAAACATCATGAGCCCACAGCCAGAAGCCGTCCTGGACGTCCAGAAGTACATCGGGACCTGCCTGATCTCTCAAAAGCCACGGAATCGCAAGGCTGGTAGGACAAAGGCCAGAACTCCTGGAACTGGATCGGGGTCCGGTGGACACCACCCCCGCAAGGTTTCTTCTTCTTTCCAGGCGAACTCGCCGCCTTCCGTCCATGCCCACGGTTTCTCCAGGTGCGAGTGCTGCGGCCAGTTTCGATACGGTCCTGGGCCCCCCGCCAACCCTCTCGTGAATATGCAGTGGACGGGCTACCCCCTCTACAATCTGGCTGGCTACAAGAAAAAATCGGCCCCTGCCAGCAGGAGCATCAAGATCCCGTCTCCCAACGGCGCCTCCCAAAGCGAGGGTGAGCTTAGCCCGGACAGCTTGTCACCCCCGGTACTGGAAGACCAATCTCGGCTGTCCAAACTAGCCGTCCACGCACATGGTGCCCCGCTCATCCTGACCTGCAAGACGGTGTACAACTCTGGAGGAGGGGCACGGAACAGACCCCTGCACCACAGCTTCATCAGGGATTTTAAGGAGGGCCTCGCTCTCTCCGAACACGGTCATACAAGCTACTCTGGTCGGAATGACGGTTTCGGACACCGGGATGGCGAGGGTAAGAATGGCCTTATCCAAGAGGATACAGCGGTCCTTGCCGACGGCCACTTCTTGCGGGTCTTGAAACCCCGCAAGAGGAGGAAGCGGGATCGTCGGGTTCCAGAAAGCGAATCTGGCCCGAAGACACTGGTCACCCTGGAACCATATCGTCCACTCTGTTATCCCTTCAATGATGGACGTGGGGAAGGTGCTCTGACGGATTTGAGACGGAAGGACTATGAGAAGGATTCCGGAAACGTTTTCCCCAAATGCCCCTTCGCCGCGTCGTCCTTGTGTGGCTGCAACGCATGCCTAGCATCGCCGTCCCCACCTCTCAGTCCTAGATCTTGCTCTTCTAGCTCCTTGTCCCCATGCTCTTCATATTCTTCTTCCTCAACCGAGTCCTGTTCCTCGCTACCTTCTGACTTTGTGTCCCCGTTCCCGACCCCACCACCTTCCCCTTTGTCGGTCTTAGGGGCCAAAGAACCCGAGGAAGTGATATCTTCAGCACCACGATCCACCCGGGTCAATGTAAACGGCTGGGAAACAAAGTATCTGGCTTCCGTGTACAAGGAAAGGGACAGGTCAATGTTTCCAGA
Source organism: Julus scandinavius (assembly GCA_034696685.1). Taxonomy (NCBI): domain Eukaryota; kingdom Metazoa; phylum Arthropoda; class Diplopoda; order Julida; family Julidae; genus Julus; species Julus scandinavius. The sequence goes on along the minus strand of JAQGAE010000227.1, from coordinate 19,147 downwards.
GAAGCTGACCTCCAACCCGTTATCTCAATCGGAGCCCAAACAAAGCAACACAACCTTCAGACCTAATGTATCACCATGTAAGTAGATCTCGAAATGGGTAACGATTTGATTTGGATTTTCTATCTTTGTTATCTTTACAAATGCGATTAGGTCTGTGCGATCTCACGGATAAGGTAATCAATGATGGCACGTGAGTTTTCTGTGAAATTCTCCTGCTCGGTAACTATTGTCGAGCATGAATCCTTTCAAGAATGCGTTGGTTGCGTGGTAATCATACTTTTGTCGAAGAAAGTTCGGCAATTGTTAGTCACTCTGGGGTTTGATCGGGTTTACAGTCTCCAAGTATCTTTGGTCTCTCCATCCAAAAATAACTAAGAATGCATGTTGATCCAACCAGATTTTTTGTATGCTCTCTCTCCATCCAAGAATGACAGGAATGTAGACATCGTGTTATGCTTGGAATAATTGTATCATGTGTAGCCAACGTTTTTAGAAATTATCTAGCGACAAGAATCTTATGTTCTGCCATTTTCAAATATCACAAAATATCTGGCATTTCTAGTTGCACTTATACCATGAAAGTGCAGTTATTGTATCAGAGATTGTTTTTTTTTTATAAGTTGTCTGACATGATTAATACATCGCAATGCCTCTCAATATTTTGTCAACTGTCTTCCCATCCAAGAATGACAGATGAATGAATCATGTTATGTTTGGAATAATGGTAACATGTGTAGCAAGTGTTTCAAGGCATTATCTGCAGTTATTCTGCCATTGTCAAATGGTACATTGACAATATGGTAGTCCTAAAAATTAGGCATTGTTAGTGTTCTTGCAGTCTCCAATAACGTTAGTTCAACCAGAATCTTTGGAATCTCCATCCAAAAACTACAAAAAATGGCAGGGGAATGTAGGTTGATCCAACTAGAATATTTTGTCAACTGTCTACCCATCCAAGAATGACTGATGAGTTGTTTAGAATAATGGTATCTTGTGTAGCAAGAGTTTCTAGAAATTATCTGATGTTATTCTGCAATTGTCAAATATCACCAAATTCTCAATATTACGATAGTCCTAGCAATTCGGCCATTGTTAGTGCTCTTGTAGTCTCCAATAACGTTAGTTCAACCAGAATCTTTAGAATCTCCATCCAAAAACTAAAAAAAATGCCAGGGGAGTGTAGCTTGATCCAACCTGAATATTTTGTCAACTGTCTCCCCATCCAAGAATGACAGACGAGTTGTTTGGAATAATGGTATCATGTGTAGCAAGCCTTTCTAGACGTTATCTAAAATTATTCTGCCATTGTCAAATATCATCAATTTCTGCTGACATGGCTAGCTTTTACCAATCTGTACTATCGTGAAAGCACGCTTATTCGATCAGAGATTGTTTTTTATCAGTTGTTTGACATTACTAATACATCGCAATGCCTGTCGATATAAGGATAGCTGGAAACAACATTGCGTAATATTATCGGATGAAATTTTAGCCTATTTCGAAATATTGCCTAGTTCCCCGCTAATCCATTTGCAATTTTTGTTGCTGCATGCCTTTCATAGGCGCAGTAAATAGGCTACGTGTAATAAATTAGGGCTCTCTGAAAATGTTTGTGAATTTAACAGCAGGCATTTGAGTGATCTAATTCGCAACAAGGTCAGTCTGAAACTGGATGCATTTGGGGATATCATTAATAAAACACTCTTATTTTTCTTTGGCAAGTATCCTAGTAGATGGTCTATTAAACCTTGTTCCATATAATATATTGGTATGGATCAAAGTAACAGTATGCAGTTCACTGCAATTATGTTGGTTGCTAGAAAATATACGTCTGATGGACGATTTTTTGAAAAAATTAGACCAACTGTCAGTTTTTGTCAAATATTGAATAGCAATTCAAGATCTGATAGCTAAACTAAGGTCACAAAGTTGCATTGCCCACACTATTGCGCATGTACTAGAAAGTTATAAAGGGAGTATGTTTGTTTTTCAAGGCACATGTGGTGCTTCTTTTGTTGCTTCAGACTGGTGACCTTCTCGATTCTGACATTTTACGAGTTCGATAACAACCAATCTGCTGGCTTGACATTACCCTGAATAGTACCTTTTCCATAAATATTTAAATGACCCCCCTCCCAAAACATTCATTTCTCGGTCACTTTTATCTGATGCTGTTTTTATCCCCAGATACTTTTAAGAGAAACAGCTGTCACATGTTGCAACAAGGTTTCTGTGCTCTGTATACCAGCTTTAGTTTAACCCCGTATCTTGCAAATAAGTAATGACAGCTTGTTTGCAATATAGCTGACGGTTTTGCAATATGACAGTTGTGCAGTGTTGCATTTATCCAGACTTTGCATTTGTGATTTTCATTCTTATACTATATGGAAATCTTTTTAGGATTCTACTACCTACCCTGTTTTTTTTTTGTAATATCACATGGAAATCAGGAGTTCGTCAAACTGGGGAGAAACATGTTGCTGAAATGATATCACGCTGTGTTAAAAAATGTTTCTCATCATGTGCATCTTAAAAAATATACGTCTCTCTTGAAATCAAATATGAGATTGAACCTACATTTTATGCCAGACAGAAAAAGTTGATTACTTCTGATTGAAGAAGTGCAAGGGAGTGTACTACATGATGGAATCACTTGTTGCAATTTAATCTTACTGTAGTGTTGGACCTGGAGGCTGTATCAAGGAGGTGGTCCAATATCACACGAGGAGCTAAATATACCATTTGTAACAAGTGTTTCATTGTTTTTGTACACCCCCTGCAGATTCTCGTGTAACTCAAAGGTTTCCAAAGCTCGTTTTTCTCCCATAAACTATGGATAGTTAGATAACGCCTGAGAATGGTTAGATAGTGTCTGATGATAGTAAGATTGTGTTACAATGCGTTTCGCAAAATGTAACATTGAAGACCACTTTCTCATTGATGGTAATGGCAAATCACTACTACCATAGCACAGTTTGAAAAAGTAGTGTCCATTTCCGGTTATAAACAGTGTTCAGGAAAGTAGTGTTCTCAGATGTCTTAAATTGGTAGGATAGTGACTGATGATAGTAAGATATTGTGTAATGTTACAATGGTTTCCATGTAGCATTAAAAGTTGTTTTCTCATCGATGGTAAATCGCTGCCATAGCACACTTTGAAAAAGTAGTGTCTATTTCCGGTTATCAACAGTGTTCAGGAATAGCCTCATCAGGTCAGGCGTTCTCAGTACGTGTCCTCTAGGTTGTTGGGTTGATGTAAATCTGCGCTCATCGTTGCGAACCAGAGTAATGGTAGGTCAAATGACCTACTTTTGAAAGGACAACCGATGACCTGGCCTGACCAGAATCCAATCAGACCAGGAAGGACTGGAGGGGGAATAGCGATAGCCCGCCTACCTGTGGTTGGGCCTGTTCATGCATGCTTAATGCTCCAGTGTGCGTTGGGAGTTTTTTACTTTTTTTTTTGCAGGAATTTCTGAATGAAGCGTGTGGCTGTGAGTTTTAAGACTACCAGCCTACGGTTATAACTGTGTACTCGCTCGGTGTTTGTAGAGCAGGAGAAAACCCACCCCACTGTGTTACCTGTTCCTCTCCCTCTCCATTATCTAACACCACAAGGCATCTGGTTTGTACGGTATTCAGGCATTGACCTCTCCGTTCAAGTTGAAAAGTTGAGGATTTTATAATCACGAAATTGTCTTGAACCTAGTTTACTCGCAGCTAGGGAATTAGGTGTAATCAGCAATGAAAAATAGCGGAAGGAGCTGGAAAAAAAAATTAAGAGCACTGTACCATCAGAGAGCACCTTTGTTCTGTGATTCATTTGTCGTTTTGCTTTCCCCGTGCAATTATTGTATTAAATTGGCAGTTGTGTAACAAAGGCATTGAAAACTACCTTGTTGTGTGCCTTTGCGAACCGTCGCTTCATTTTTCAGCTGTTGCCACATGACAGTGTTGGAGGACATGTTTTCAGGCGCTACCGAAGACAGGTTGTCTGCATGGAAAATAAGAAGGGCACGGTGCTGCATAGTCCCTGAAATTCGTGATGTTTTGCATATTAATAGATAGCAAGACTTGTAGATTTCCAACCCATTATTTCTTTAATAGTTGCACAATGTTTTGGTTGTTCAGGTGCTGGTACAAAAAGTTACAAATCTATCATATGTAAAGTACTAGATACGTGATGGAAAAATATCCATCGTATGCCACTATTTAAGAGGCAACTTTTGATATAAAACTCAGCAAGATATCAAAACTTGTAGATTTCCAAATCATTATTTCTTTAATTGTTTTCAGAACGTTTCTTAATAATAAACGGTAAACGAATAATAATTTTTTAAGGATTTTTTGAAATATTTGGAAAATCTACTAGTCTTGTCGTTTATTGATATTCAAACGCAACCTCTTAAAAAATGGAAACCATTAGATGTGATGGTTTGAATGAAATTACATCAAACACGATTCCGCGCTTGCAAATACTTAATGTTATGGTAGCTCTCAAATGTTTTTAAACTAGTAAAAAAAGTTGCAAATTTATCATACATTAAGTAGAAACTCAATGGACAAATTTCCTTTGTTTGACAATTTTAAAGTGGGGATTTTTGGAAATATTTTGATGTAAAATATCTGCTGCTTACAGAAAGAAACCCACATACGTTCAAAATATTGATAGTAGGGTCAAACGAGAAACGAGTAGTATTTAATTATGGTTGGCTGTGTAAAATATGAATAAAAGTTTTTTTCTTCTTTTTAATATTTGTAAAAATCTACAAGTCTTGCTATCTATTGGTATTTAAACACAACTATTTGAAGAATGGAAATCATCAGATTTCATGTTTTACGTGAAATTGCATTAAACATGATTCCACACTTGCACATGCTGAATGTTATGGTAGCTCTCAGATGTTTCTAAACTAAGCACTTTGCTTACTGTGTGCCGATCGAGGGATGCTAACCAAAATAACTACTTCTGACAAAAAACTTCCAAAAAGCGTAATTGAAATCGGCAAACACATTGATGATGACCTTTGTAAGTTGTTTTGCCTAATAATCATTTTAACTCCAACTTAGCTAACTGGGTCTAAAGCACAGAAATAATGACTAATACTGCTTTCGACACCAAACAAAGCCATGAATTCCTTCACGACCATATTTTTTGCACATGTTTATGACGAATGGTGCTCCAGGACGATATCTGAAATAATTATTTCGAAAGCACACCTGGGTTAAAGATAAGCATGACGTGTCCAATGACAGATGACAAAACAGGGTATATGCAGCGTGGTTGTTTCATGACAGAAGTGATGGATGCTGCCTCTGCATTGAATATGCACGTGATAACAGTTGTTTGGCAACATACATTTTTGGATTTGGTTTTTGAAACTCATTCACAACCCCTTTAATTTTGGGGGTTTCATTTTATAAGGAGGTAAAAACCCAGCATTCTAAACTAAAAACACTGGTCCAGAATAAGTGGCACAGTCAGGGGAAATATGACTAAGATAAATCGTGAAACGGGTAACTTAATTGCAAACAGTTGGGTAGCTATAAACATAATTTGGTTATGCGATGGCCGGTGGGCACAAACATTAAAAATAGAGACAAGATGCCTGTCAAACAGGAAACTGTTTACTTTACAGGTTTCACGTCAGCATCTTAAAAAGTTGAACCCAGAGATGCGAAGCCAATGTGCTGTCACCCAGCTGCAAGAGTTACTTCCTGAGTAACTAGGAACAAAAACTGGTGACGTTTTCGACTATGTCACGGAATGGTGAACACCACTTAGCAAAACCTAATGACAGTCTTGACTAACGTTGCAGGTGACTGCTTCTAAGAACCAATTAGTTACTGGTACTGTTAATTTCAAATCTGCCGTTGTCATGTCGTTATGCTTGACACACTGGCTGCCAATACAATCATTGATGTGCTGAGACTGGTGTAATGTGACGCTATCCGGAGAAAAAACCAACTTGATATCATAATTTCAGGGTGTTTTTGCATACAATAGGGTTTTAGATTTTTGCAAACTGTAAACATATTCAATATTCACTTCATGAAGGTATTTTTCTTGACTTTTGATTCTAGAAGTTCTAAGTCATTCCATCACCCTTATCGGCAGACTTGTTTGGACAGTTTTAAGTGAAGTCATTGAATGTTTCTAACACATCGTTATAATAATAATATAAAAAGATCACCGGTTTATTCATGCATCCACAAATTTAGTCATTGGCACGAGAAATTCTTCTAGTGCGACTACATTGACCACACCTCGTAAGTGGAGACTGGCCCACATTGATCACATCTTGTTTTTATTAAAATATTTTATGTATGTAATTTTTGTCGAATCTGGTTTTTACCCCCCTTCGCGTCCCTTAGCAACTTTTTTTATTTATTAATTAAGGTTTCCTGATGTTATTAATTCTTTAAATGGAAACGCTCCAATTTTACGATTACGGTTTATTGGTTAACTCGTAATATAATTATAGGGACAATTCAAATCTGATTTTTAGTTCACAACATGTGTTTATCTGTGTTATCGCCATAAACTGGCAATGATTTTTTTTTGGTGTCGAACACTTCATGTGTGGTGTTTCAACGCACAAAAAGCGTGACAAGCGTGACAAGCCATGGCATTTTGACAACAAACAAAACAATTTTCAACTCAATTCAGTACCCTGCAGTCGGAAAATAAATAACATTGAATAATCCCATACATAAGTTTTTGTGTCTGGACCTCAACGTGTCCTCAACATACTATATCCTGAATATGAAGAATCGTGTGAGGGTTCCAAATAGGAGCGCAATATTCCAACATAGGGCGAACCAGAGTTGTAGAAGTTCAACAAGTTTTTTCACCAGAAACTTTATTCTAACCGAAGTTAAAATAAAATCTTAAATGTCTGCAAGGAAATGCCTGGAGTCACTATACGGTACTCGAGCATATCCATAACTGTATAACTACTGCTATTATTGAATTTTTTAAGTGAACTTGTGTCACGCATATGTCACGGTAAACCTTGTGTGCTACAGGTAATGCGTGACACTACATGTACGACTTAATTGTAATGATACACTGTTGTATATTTTTCAAAGAAAATGGGGAAAAAAGTTTTGATGGAAAGTACAGTTCAGCAGCTAAGTTTTGCAAAATGGGGATTTGTAGTTATTATTCTTAGGGATAAACTTTTCTTTGTTAAATTTCGGTAAGCACTGCACGCAGTTTAGGTATATGAATGGTAAGTTACTTACCACGCGGCACGAAAACCGCTTGCCGTGAATTGCGAGCAGTAGAGGTGACATCTTAAATAATCATTTTTTTTGGGAGTATTTTATGTATTTTTCTTTGGATTAAATGCAAATGACATAGGTGACCGCCTTTGGCCTTGTGGCTTGTGCAAAAGCGTGCTCAACAAGAATATTTTATTGTGATTGTCTTCACACAATTCCCAAATTTTTGACTCGTTTCCCCATTACCAGATTATGTATTCAAAAATTCTGTGGACCGACCATTTTGGATTATATAGGGCAGTGTACAGCTTGAACTTCTCACCTCGCCACCTTCTTTCACCCATTTAATAGTGTATGTACCGACCAGTCCCATTTAATTGCAGCGTTTCTCTCACGCATTAATTACCGTTATTGCTTGGGCACAAGTAATAATAACCAGCAGGGAATTTTATGAGTGGCACCTTCTTATTTATGTTTTTTTATTGTCCATACTAAATTCCTTCAAAATACTGCACATGCACGTGCATGATTAAGATGTGGCGTTTGGATTACACTGTAGGTCAATGTCTACCATGTCATCATAATTATCAACCGATTTTTATGAAACTTGGATGATACGATTGGGTCATCCTCTGTCACACCCTAGATCAGGTTTTTCTGGAGTTTAAAACCTGTCTTGTTGGCCACTGCCGCAATGCCTGGGACGGTATAGTTTGTATGATAAATTCGACCTGTTGATGTCACTGTAAAATGCAAAACAATGCCTACCCAAGTGAAAATTCCTATGCCCATATTTCCATGGGTCTTATAATTCCATACCTGGTGAAAAATACCATTTAACAGTATTCTATGGTTCCTGTATTGACTTCTATTTGCCTATGGTTTAGCTGTGTTGACTGAACCATAGGATCAATTGACAGGACCTTTGGACAATTCATTGCAACAGTATGAGCTAATAGAAAATGATAGCCTATGATCCTATTGATACCAATATAAAACAATGCTCCTAATAACAATTGGAACCAATAGAAATCTCTATTGTTTTTTCCCCAGGGTAGGTCCCATATCTCCATGTGTCGCTTAACTCTTCAAGGCCTATTTAGCCATATGGTTTCATTATTTAAGGATTCAAATGGATTGGTTCCATTAGCTAATTATCTAAGATTTTATTCCATATTTTAAAACTGTCTCTCATTGTTAGTGAGAGACAGTTTTAAAATAAACAACCATTATGAAATCCTTAAAAAATTGGAAATTATTTTTAAATTAGGCAGTTGCTGATGGAGAATCAACTTGAGATTTTCTCCCATATAAAACTGCACTGCAAACATTTGGACGACACAAATAGATCACAAGTTAATGTGATTAAATACTAAAATACAACCAAAGTATTGTTTCCTTTACATTTTTTGCACATTCTCGAAATGCTCGTTAAATGAATCAAAAGCGTTGGTTCGCTGCACCAACACTTTTTGTGAAATGGTAATTCCGACAGAGATTTTTGCTAATACAACCCCCCAGACCTTGTTTATATCTGCCACTTATATATGAATTTACACATTTTCGCCTTGTTCTTTGCTTTTCATGAGAAATATTTTGGTTGTCCAAATAGTCATCAAAGTCTCCTTTTCCAATATTTCAGTTAAATCCTATATAACATGGTCAGACTATTAAGGGGATCTCTTTGAGTCCCATAAAACATTATCTCACTATTAATGAAGTCTCTTTAAGTCCCATAAAACCGTGTCTTGCTATTAATGGGGTATCTTTAAGTCACATACGTATATTCCTCTTATGGGACTATATGGGAATTTTCACTAGAGTATCTTATTAATGCACTGTTAATCATACTTTTTTGACATCTAAAAAGTATATGTTGCTGCAAGTGATTTTGTAATGTAGGATGTGTCAAGTTAGTCTAGTTTTCACTGAATAAGCAACATGTGCCAAACCCATCTAGGGAACTATGACTGTATTGTTTCTCTGCTGTTGTCAATTCTATCTGATAAAATAAGTAGATTTTTTAATTACCTTTCTAGTTTAGTTTTGCAACTCCACCATGAATTAATAGGATAATCCCCACTGTTAGTTTTGTGTGTTTTTTTAACGGATTTGGGAATCTTGATAATGTGCAAACAATGAAACAATGTAACTACATTTTTGTTATGTAACTTGTAATGGGTGTCAAATGTTTGGTCAATTCTGATGATGAAATGCGAACTAGGAAATGTGGTATTGTGATTTTAACTATAGCACAGTGAGATTGATTTTGTAATCTAGTTTCCTGTTTCGATGCAGCTTCCTCAATCTGCATTTTAGTTTTTTTTTGCTTTCGCAATCAATGTTAAGCTAATTGTATAATAGCACATATATGTATACCTTGACATATCTTTTTTATAATGCTCTGCATTAGCCCACATTTATCTGATTTTGCAATAATCAGGAACATGCATATGTAACATTCCAAGACCAGGATTGCATTATGTATATTTGTGGGATTTAATATATTAAATAACATTACTTTTCCTAATGGATATATTATATAATATTAATGCAATATAATACTTATTTTTGATATATATATATATATAACTGTACATACAGTGGTGGACAAAACATATGCGACTGGTTGATAAACGTTTTCAAGTTGCGAAAAAAATAATATTTATGGCTTAAACCCGAGAAAAAACCACATGGATAGCTGCATGTACATTCCATATATTTAATAATCAGGAGAGATGTACAGAATTCATTTGAATTTCTGAAAAGAAAAAAAAATTAACAAAAGTATTCATTTTTTCTCTGGAGAAAACAAATGCAACTGGAATTGCAATCGCAGATTGTATAAAGTTTATCTTAATATCTAGTGGCAAAACCATTGTTTGTAATCACTGCCTTGCACCAGGAGGGAATTGATTCAATCAACTTCATCAGAGTGTCCTGTGGGTCTCTTTTCAGGCTTTTTGGATTGCTTGAAAAAGTTGGTCCTGGTTGCGCACGTTTGTACGGTCAATTTTTTTCTATCCACAAGTTCTCAATTTGGTTAAGTTCAGGGGATTAAGGTGGCCACTCTAATATCCTCATGTGCTTATCCTGGAACCAGGTTTTGACCACCTTTGATGTGTTTTGGATCGTTTTCATGCTGGAAGAACCATTTCAGTGTCATATTCCAATCTGCTAAAGGTAGCATGACGTCTTGAAGAATGTCCCTGTACATGTAACATCCATGATTCCAGTAATGTGATGAAGAGGGCAGCAGCCTCATCCGGAAAAAAACATCTCCAGACCATAATGCTGCCTCCACCATGCTTGACAGTCTTCTGGCAATAACGTGGATCTAAGCATTTTCCTAGTGGCCAGCGCACATAATTTCCATCACTGCCAATGTTAAACTTGGACTCGTCACTAAACAACACTCTTTTACAATTGGCCACACTCCAGTCACTGTGCGTTTTTGAAAATTGCAACTTTTTCTTCAGATTCTTTTTAGAAATTAATGGCTTGTTTGCTGGACGATGAGAACGTAGTCCAGCCTCGACAGCACGCCTTCTAATGGTTCTACTTGATACCAAAATGTTCAATTCCTTCTGAATTACATTTGAAGATATAAAAGGATCTTTTTTCACTTGCCTCACAATCATTGAATCATCTCTGGCTATGGTTATCCACATTTCGGTGCTTTTGAACTTCTGGAGCAATCTGCATACTGTGGATTTGTGAACATGATATTTGACACAAATATCTTTTTAAGACATCCCCGCATGATAATCATCAATTATTTTGCCTCTCAAACCATGTCCTAGACTATAACGAGCCATGTTGCATTGCAAAATAATTGTCCGGTAAAGGTGCCTTTTATTTGTAAAATGTTTGCAATAAATAATCTTGATTTTCTGTAAAATATGATAACTTATAAAGCACTTTGTATTGTAAGTATGATATATTACAAAAAAATCTAATTATCCCAAGTAATCTGAAGATTAGTGTGAAGTTGCATTTGTTTTGTCCAGTGAAAAATGTGTGCTTTGTTGCTTTTTATTTTTTTTTCCAGAAATTTAAATAAATTTATATTTCTCTTTATTATTAAATATATGGAATGTACATGCATCTATGCATGCTATCAATATGGTTTTTTTCTTGGATTTTAACAACCATTCCTTGAAAAAGTTTATCGACCAGTTGCATTTGTTTTGTCCACCACTGTATATAGTTGATGATACTACAGCATTACAATTGCTAGAATGTTGAGAACTGATATACAACACATATCAATTTTGAAATAGATTTGATGGCTTAGTTTTGCTGAAAATAGATAACATTTTTATCTCATCAAATTGATCTTGAAATACAAAAATTAGAAATTCTGTACCAGGTTGAGCCTGGTTTGAATTCCTACTTGCTTTTATTTATGCGGTTATAATCACCAAAGTTGTAATATTGTATTTGAGTTGTAGCCAATTTAAAGTTAAACCAAACTTTAATAATTCTTGACTTTTACCATTTGCTAAACTGTACTCCACGATTTTAGCATGGTTTTCATCTAAGTTCCTGTTGAAGTTTTTTACAAATATTAAAGGTGTATTCTTACTGAACATGATCCAGCCAGAATGTTAGTACAAAGTTAACATGACTCCATGTTTCAAGTCATGTAGCCTTCATGCACAGGTCTCCAACCCTTTTTTGGCATAAGAAATAAATGTAATCCTTTTGGATCCTCTGACCCTTCTTCTATTCTCGTTTTTATTTTACATCCCTTTACACCTACATTTACTTGATAACAGAAGCAGAAAATACGTGGGCTATCCAGTTGTGCTCAAAAGATCTATTTTTTTAGTGATTTTTTGTTGTTGATTTAGGTGGGTTATTTTTTTGCTTTTCAAATGGGTGGAGCTGTTATTTAGATTTTATAAATGCAAAATTGACTTTGCAATGCATATGGTTAGTCCTAAATTATATGCAAGGGCAATTTTTATTGTATCCCATAATTTGAACTGCCCACTATACGTCATTTTATTTGACTGAAAGGAACCAAAAGCGATTCAATTGAAGAATATTATAAATTTTTGCCGAGTGGGAGCTAGAGGATATCAGAGTTGTTTTTTGTGAAAAAATGTGCCTACCATGTTGCAGTTTTTTTAATGGGATGCCATTTTGTCAACTGACATTGTTTATTTGGAATGAGGTGTAGTTCACGAACAACGTAGTTGGACACTGTTTTAACTTCTTGCTTTAATTATAGTTTATCTCATTAAGTAGTACACAAGCCCTAATTTCTAATACTTTCATGTTCCAGATTTTGTGTGGGGAAATCATAAAAATTATCATATAACTGACACCATTTCAACAAACAAAAAAACTCTCCCAAAAATGAAAAACTTTAAAATCATACCACCCATCTAAGGAAATGTTTTGAGTACATTTCTGCAGTTTTCACCCACAATTACTCGGTTGGACTAATGAAATGCATTCGTGAAATAATTGCATTTATAATAAATGAAAATGAAACTTTTGAATTACATACAAAAATGCCATTAAATGACAGCGAGAATATTATAAATTTTCAGCGACCCACATTTTGGGCTTTTTAATGTTGCTTAGACGAAAAGATCACGACTTTGCCTAATATTTGGTTTCTTTCAATGACACTCGTTCATTGGCATATTGGCTGTTATATTCATAGTTTTATAAAGTTTTTTATACGTTTTGTTTTGCAGTTACCTCAACTCTACCACCAGCGCGACCTTGGGTTAGTATGCATATGCCAACCCAGAATCAGCCTGCATGTAAGTGTTTGTAAAATAATTGGTTATATTTTTATCAACTCGGATAATGCCGAATCTGTACTTAAAAATCCGTTTGAATTTTTAGGTGCATTTACCGTGATGTGTTACAACGTTCTTTGTGACAAATATGCTACTCGTGAGATGTATGGATATTGTCCTAATTGGGCACTCAACTGGGAATACAGAAGGAAAATTATTATGGACGAAATAAGGCATTATGCTTCAGACATCATAAGTTTGCAGGTGAGTGCGCAAGTGATATATGCAATATAAATAACATGTATATAAGAATACTACAAAGTTGGTTGTGATATTTGCAGGAAGTAGAAACGGAGAAGTTTTACAGCATGTTTTTACCTGAACTGAGAAAGGATGGGTATGACGGCATATTTACCCCCAAAACTCGTGCAAAAACAATGAATGAAACCGACAGGAAATATGTGGATGGTTGTGCCATTTTTTTCCGTACTAGCAAGTATGTGTATTTCTTTTCTATGTATCGCTTTCTGGCATTGGGATTCAGTTCGGTGTAACTTAATGTATCACTCGCAATCTGATGTGAAATTCGTCAAATTAAAACAAACGTTTCTGATGTCATTTGACGTTTTTGTATGACCCACTAAACTCCAATTTAATAGAACAACTCAACCTCGATTGCTTTAAATGTTTGTATGTCATACGGAGAAAAAAATCTTGTCACGTAACGTAATCATTTTATTTAAATCTCGAAAAGAAGCTAAGCTTTGAGCTTGCGGCCGCTTTATTTTCGTGTGATTTTTCTTAGTTCATAAATGTCAAGGTAGATTCATTGAACATGCACATTTTCTCTAATTAAGTTTAAAATTCCTGTTTATTTAAGATGTGTATATAAGAAATTAAAATAACAATAATAGTTACCATATATTCTGGCGAGTAGTGTGGATTTTATTAACAAATGAAATGTTTTCATCATAGGTTTCGTCTGATTAAAGATCACCTATTGGATTTCGCACAGTTATCTTTGGCAAATGCAAGCGGCTCTGAAGATATGATAAATAGAGTTGCAACCAAGGACAACGTTGGTTTAGTGGCCGTTTTGGAGACGCTGGAGGGAGCATGGGCGAACTGTAAGTTTCTAGGCATAAATGTATCCTCTCCTCAACAAGTGTGAACGTCTGCTAATGTCTTTCCATCTGCAGCTAGTGTTCCAGTCGATAAAAGTCAAGTTCACCAACTGCTGATGGTGTGCACTGCCCACATTCATTGGGATCCAGACTATTGCGATGTCAAGCTTGTCCAAACCATGTTGCTTATGCACGAGATACGTAAGATCATTGAAGAAACCTCACGCAGTTTTCGCCCTGGGTCCCAAAAGCCTAATTGCAATGCCATACCTCTACTCCTTTGTGGCGATTTCAATTCATTACCTAACTCTGGTAAGTGCATTTTTAACATAGTTTTGCTTCGTTTTGCTTAAATTCTCAGTCTGAAGTGAGTTTAGTAGGACTATTTCCTCTTGCGTAAGGTTATACAATTGACCTTTATCTGAAAAGACAAGTACAGGTTTTAAAAAATGATGCAAAATATGCATTTTGAAAATTTTCTGGCCATAAATAGAAAAACCTATATTTTTTTCGCCTCCTATATTACATTAACTAGTTCATTATCCATTGATGGGCTATTTTTTGTTGTTGCTCCAAATTTAGTTAAGCACCTGAAATGTAATTTACAAGTGTGTCAAATAGAAAATCGTCTAAAAATTGTTTTTGACTTTTTCTTTTTTTAAAAAAAAACATTATTATTGAAAGGTTGTTACGATCTAGAAAGTAGCTAATTTTTATCAATTTTCTTAGTTTTTCAAAATTTTACACGAGATCTCTTGAAATTTAGGAATAGTTTTGACAAAAGAACGAATTATTAATTATGTCAGAAAGTGGAGCAGTGTTTTCATGGAGAAAGTAGAGCACTAGCTAGCAGCATTTTTATGCAGTTAACAATTGTTTGTGAAAATGCTAAATGCACGTAAACGACATTTGCCCGTAACAATTGAAAGTCCATGGCTTTAATTTTTTAATTTATATGTGTTTATGAAAACGTTTTTATAAAATGGGGTATGACTGCCTTCGTACTGCATGTTGCACAAAGAATTAAAAAAAAGATAACACGTATATTAACTTTATTGCATTTCATTTCGATTTCTATAGGCGTGGTAGAATACCTTACATCTGGACGTATACGTTCGGACCACAATGACTTGAAGAAATTAGGATACAATAATGTTTTACAGAAGCTAAGTACTTCTGAGAAGGCCGACGAATACACACATTCCTTAAAGATTATCAGGGCATACACCGACGAAGATATGCCTTTTACCAATTACACGTAAGCATCCAATTCGCAATTCTGCAACAGTTTGATCAGCGCTTAAATATTATAATGAAATTCTTCAATCCCGTTTTATTTTTCTAGATTTACTTTCAAAGGAATCATCGACTACATCCTACATTCGGAAACGTTGAAACCTACCGGATTGCTCGGACCATTGGATCTCGATTGGCTACGCATAAACAAAGTAGTTGGCTGTCCCCATCCTCACGTACCATCGGATCACTTACCACTTTTAGTAAAATACGAGATGCTAGCACAGCAGCTTCCTTTGACCAATGGCCTGGTAGTGCAGCGATAGCATTACGAGGGTAACTTAGTCGGGGATTTTAACTATTTTTTAAATACTTGGAAAACATGCAATTATAAAGGGCTGGCAAAGTACACATTAATATTGCATGAGATAGCGTCGAGTAAATCTAACTTTTTAATACTGCCAGATTTTCCATCTTCTCGTATATGGAATCGTGTATTTTTCATCATTTTCCAGTTGTCGTTTGGGTGCCAGGGGTAGGTTTATGTTTAATTAGATTTTAATGAAATGGAAATGTGGGGTTTTAATTTTGGGGTACCGTATTTGAAAATAAATGTTACGTCAATCGAAATCAGAATAGATTGGGAAATGAACAGAATAGATGAACAAAGTTGTTATAGATATAAAATCACTTTAGACATTTTTGAAATCGTATCGTTAAGTGTTTCTTGTTTTATCCAAATGAAAACTTTTGTTCATCGATATGTATATGCTTGGGATCAAATGTTTTAATTTGTTTTGACGACTTTTTACGTAGCTTTGGTTTCTTATTGGAGCTAATGACCGTCGGGTATTTGATACCTCTTGTAAGCTTGTATATATAGTCACATAGTTATTATTCTTCACCCACCTGCTTCTCCTTGACAATTAATTTGTTCGTTCAATAACTTTTAAAAGTGTAGAGTATGCATCAATAACAGAATTCCTTTTCCAACCTGCACATATCATTATCTAACATTTTAATTCATCCATTCATTTTCTTAAGAAAAATTATTGTTCAATCTGATTTGCTTACCAAACAACCCAAGACGAGAGCAAAAAGTTTTTTAAACTTGCCTGACGTTGTCGCTAATTTTTTTTTGGAATTTTGGGGCAGATGACTGTATTGCTTGCTATGCGCATCTTTGCAAATTTAAAAAAACCTGAATCAAAAAATGAAGTAACAGTACAAAACTATTTTTTCGTATATCCACTTTTATGTGAATTTCTCAAATAATGCCAACTCGACCGTGGTATTTTTTAAAAATCTTTTGATAACAATAGTATCTGAAACTGAATATCTATACCACAAATATAATTGGAAAACCGTACTTGCAGAGAAGCTTAGCAAGCATCTGTCCCCTTAATTTGCACAAAACTTTAGGCCATTGTATTTTGTCTTTCTTAGACGAAAACTTCTACTGTTGCCCATCCTCGGTACTCGTGTTTTTGTTTTGAAACGTATTTGTCGAATGGAGGCAGCGGTATTCGCACCGATGGCTTACCGCCTCATATTTTTCCAAACTGGATTCGTTTTGACGATGTGGCAAATGTGCGTCCCATTTCGAGTAGAACGTACAGAGCTCATTTCGTGCCTGGAAACTATTTTTGAATAAGATGGACGTAAGAAATGAATGTCGTTGATTATAATTTCACGTGTAAGTGAACGTATCGGGAAACATCGTTTGTACTCATCCTGTATATCACTTCATTATGTGCGTGCACTTGTCACTTGGAATTTTTGCAAAGCATTAATTAATCGACCACCTCATGACCGCAAATGACTTTCAGTTGCAATGCTGGAGAAATTCATGATGTATTTAAGCTATCCGTGTGTTGATTCACTTTTTCTTCTATCATAATATATTAGTTCAGAGTTTTTCTCGGTGAATCCATGTGTGTGTGTGTGTGGTGGGTGTCCATTTGGGTGGAATTCATTGTGGGCTTTCTAGGAATACGTCGGTGTGTATCTAAAATATTGATGGGGGACGATATGGAATTATATGTTATCAACATTGGATAGAGAACACATTTGTGTCGCCTGAAAATAAACTGTGCTGGTTTTACTATGATTCCGAATATTTTCTGAACACTTCGCTAGTGATGTTTTTTTTTCGAGTTGACCAGAGACCGATAATCAAGGCCGTAAATGTCATCACATTTTGGTGGGCAAGTACAGTCCAGAATCTTGGGGTGAACTATGTTGGCCATATGTTTAGGATCGCCAGTATTATGCAGAGCCGAGAATTAGCCCAGGTGATTTGCAGTGATGAAAAAAAAGTATTTGAACACCCATAATTCTGTTAATATTTCCAGAAATACAGTGTCTTAAAAAAAAGATCCCTTAAGAAAATAATTCAGAACCTCGTGAAAAATGATACGATTGAAATGAATTTTTGAAGTTATTAACTTTAATTAATAGACATTCAAATTTACCGCGCATAGGTGGCGCTTTATGTCAGCTTTATTTTTATTTCCGGTATGTAAAGGAATGGTAGAAAAGGAATGGACTCTCGGTGGACTTCATTCACTTTCAAAAAGATAGACCAAACGGGTTCTGATTTATTTTCTTAGGGAATGGTTTTTTTGGGACACAGTGTACATTCAATAAACATGAAATTTATTACAAAGCTTTTGTAATGTGGAACACAACATTTGATGGTAACTAACTTTCATAAATGTATGTTAACTTTTTTTTACAAACAAAAACAACAAAGATCAACAACAAAAAAAGTATTTGAACAGGTTATCAAATCCTATGGGGTTAAGAAATAAGTCATGTGTGCTCTCTCCACTGATGTTGTTAGATTTTAACAACATTTGTTGACAGAAATCCAAATAATAACTTAATTGGGACCCATAACACTTGGGACGAAATGCCAAGTTAGGAAAAGGAAGAAAATGGTTACTTTCAGCGATGTTTGGAATTGTCGCAATGAATTTCAAATCATTTAATGCATTATAAAACAGTAAAGTTTTTCCGAAAATATCTTGTAAATTCATTACATCAAACTTCTACATTTCTGTAAATTGAATACAAAATGTTGATTTTGCTAATGTTTTTGTTGTTGTTAGTTTGATTGCATATCCAAAAGCATGTCGAGTATCCTCATTACAAAAGACAGGAAGTAATTTTATTATAGGCATAAACCAAACGTTGTTTAATAAAATAAAAAAATTAAACCTTTCATTTGTTGTTTCTTTTAATTAACATGCTATAAATACTTATTCCTAACCCCCGTACCACAGTTGCTCAAATTGCATGAGCTTGAGACCGAGCTGTGTTTTAAGTCCCAGATGCATACCACAGATGCACAAAAAAACGGCCAAGACGAGCTCAAGACTGAGACACAACATCCAAATGTGACAACTCCGTACCACAGCTGCTCAAATTGCATGAGCTTGAGACTGAGCTGCATGTCAAGGCCAAAATTCTTACAACAGCTGCACAAAAAATTGCCAAGTCAAGCTCAAGACAGCCAAATTTGAGACGGAGCTCATGGTTGTTAGGCGGTGCCTCCTGTGGAACTCCTTCAGGAGTTCGTGGCGGGGGAATCTGGTCCTCTTGTCCCTCTTCTCCTCTCAGTTGCGGCGGAGGTAACTGGACTGGGTCCTGTTGCTTCCTGCAAACATGGGTTGCTGCGGGTGTTCATCGTTGCGGGTGATCAGTTCCACTAGGTGAATGCGCTGTCCTGAGGTTGAAGCGGGGGTTGAGCAGTAAATCCGGCGGGACTTTACTGAATGCGGAGGTTGTGTCCTT
>JAQGAE010000226.1:0-45714 GCA_034696685.1 Julus scandinavius | reverse complement strand
GTCATAAACTGTGCGTTGTTCGTCAGATGGCGTTGTCGTCTGCAACGCACAAAGTGCGGCAAGTGTGTCTGGGGCATCAAGGGCTATTTGAGTCCAAAGGTTGAAGCGCCTTAAATTTAATTGCGCAAGAAAAATAATCACATGACATAGTTGTTGTTGGTCACAGCATCTTCTGTTGGTTGCAAACATGGCAGAAGTGGGGAGCATGCTCTCCGCTTTTGTGCTATTAATTTTCCTTTCTTTAAGTGTAAAGGATTTATTTCAAGGACCAGCTGAGGTGAATGGGTCTTCACCGAAGGAAATACCCAAGGTGAAGTTTGCCCAATTTGCGGGTCCAACACTGCAGTTTGCGTTTTGGTAAGGGCCATTGTTGGTAATTGCTTATCTACCCTTAGTCCATTTCTAGTGACCGATTCATATCGTCATGCTTATAACAAAGTTTAAAAGAAATAAGTATGGACTTTCCCGTACCAATTTCCTCAACCATCGTATACATATTGGTCACTGGTTGAGTGAATAATGAATATTAAGCGTGTAAATGCTTATCTATTAAACTAGCTGACTCATTCATAATCTCACTGATTTTTTTTTGAATGGATGCTAAATGATCTTGATAGTGAAAAATCGAAGAATGGTTGTGGATGTTCAGAGAGGAACTATTATCGTTCAAGTACAATCATAGTTTATATATGTTTGTAAATTATTCAAAAATTCGACTGTGACTATGTTTTCCCATCCTCTTCCTCTTGTTTCCCCCCTTATAAGTTTATAATTAATATATCCGTTATCGCTGGAGCATGATGACTATCAGTGAAAAATTGTCAATTTTTCAATTATGGATTTAAAGACCGAGATTTTGTTTATTACCTTATCTATATTTTCTAAGGGCAAAGTAGATTATGCCAAATTGGGTTTCATATTCAAAATACTTTCTGATTGGTCAGAGAAGTCCTTTCAAGAATATTTTTCACAAATTTAACCTGCTAACATTGTAAATTTGCTTTCAAAGAGGCCTTCTCACGCAGTCCAAGGTAAATTTCCTAAGTAAACAATCAAACATGACGGTTGAGCAACATGGTGCAGCAACTTTAGTAAATAACTTTAGTATGTGAACCTTGTCTCCACGATAGGCTACTGTGTGCTCCAACTGGAGATTGCTATATGCCCGCACAAACTACTAACAAATGCATTGCAAAACCCAAATGGCATCATGACATGATTTTAGATAATGTTGCATTGGCATTTTCCTCAAATGTTCCATCAAATCTTCTAAGCCAAATTAAAAATATACAACTCTATGATGTTGCATTAAGAATTTTAATAACGAGAAATTAACAATTTTTTTGTGAAGGTTGCTATCTGGTTTTTTATGAGCTTTGCTCACAAATACGTTTCAGCTTGCTCAGTTTTAAATGTGGAAATTTAAAAAAACATTTATAATTTCTATTTTCTATTGCAGTTTTTCATGAGGATACCGTAAGGTGTACGATCAGTATGCAGAAATTATAAGAGACAAATATCCAGACTTAATCGTACAAGGAGATAATTATCCACCCGCATCATATCGAATGTACCTAGCACAGTTCTTCGGAATTGGAAAAATCGTTCTTATTATCATGATTGTTTCTGGTTTAAATCCATTTTCTAATTTTGGCATCGGAACACCTGGCTTTTATAATTGGTTCCTGGAGAACAAAGTAAGGATGATTTTGAGAGTTCCTGAAATAGGAGCATTAATGAAAGGCCCAAACTTCTAATAATTATGTTACTAAATAAATGTTGTTTATTCCAGCTTTATGCTTGTATGATGGTATTTTTTCTAAGTAATGCGTTGGAAGGACAATTTATTTCAACTGGTGCTTTTGAAATTTCTTTTAATGGTAACTTAAACGTTAAGTAATTAAATTGGTTGTTACCTTGTTCTGTAGGCATGTTAAATAGAAATTTAAACTGAGTAATTTCTTTGGGCTGCATGGTTTTGCATATTTTAAGAAATTTTTTGGTAGTGTATAAAATACATTTTTGGAATGTTTTTAGGCGTTCCTGTTTGGTCTAAGTTGGACACTGGCCGACTGCCCTCTCCCACAGAGTTATTTCAGATTATTGATAGCAACCTTCAATTCAACCGTGTGACACAGTCATAACTTAACAAGCGAAACGTCTGCAATGAATTCTTTGGCCCGATGGTAATGCTTTTAAAGATTTAGCCTTTAAGAGTTTTAAAACATCATCTTGCTAGTTCTCAATAACATCTGTTGTATCATTTTATTTCAGTTGCGGTTGATGAGAAATTCTTATACCAGGCTACCTTATGAAGGTTTTCACTGAAAGCAAAAGTTGCAAGTGTTAACTTGATGTTATTTGCCTGGGTAAGAATTAGGCTAGGTCCTTTTACTTTCTTCAAGCAACTTGACAGTTCAAATAAGTTCACAGTAAACAGTTTGCATTGTGCATCATTATTCACCTTGCACATTGGAACAAATACATTGGTACATATTTTGGTGAAAACTAGTTCAATGTGAGGTTAAAAATCAACAGCTAACCTATACAATTAATTTTTGTCAAGGTATTCTGACTTTTGGATTAAATTGATTAAAATGTTAGTGCACTGGCAAAAGTGGTTATGAAATGTTAAAACTGCTTTTTTTAGTTAGCCTTTCTTTTTTGATTTTGACTATTAATATAGACTTGTATTGTAACTACCCAACACAGAACAACAGTTATCAAAAATTAAAAACTTACAAATTTGAATGTTCCGTGAATTTAAATTTCTGGCTAAAATTTAGGATTAAAACAAATAATCTGTATCCAATATTATTATATGACAATGTTTCAGCTTTCTGAAAGTGACATTTTCATTGCACATATTAGTATTTTGATAAATTGTTGTTATATTTAATAGATTTATAATTCATTAGGCTACTAATTAAGACATTTTACATGAATTTTGGCATTCCTTTGATTGATTATGCTTTGAGTGATAAGAATTGTGCCTATGATTTTGCTAATTTCATTTGGCAATTATTTGTGTTGTCCAAGGTGATATTCTGTTTTATGTAATTGATTCACATCCCTTTGAAATTCACTGCAGTGCAAGCATTTTAAAATTAACTATGGTGTATAATTGATTCCAAATGCATAAGTGTAAAATAAATTAATCATTTACTTACTAATATTTATATTTATAATCATGATAGTATAATCTAGCTTGTTCAACATCCATAACTTAACTGCAAATTAGGTTTGTCCTCTTAATTAGTTATTTTTTTATTTCATTAAAAATAAACATGAACTAAAATATTTCAATTTCATTACAATGGTTTGAACTTTAAAAGAATTTTTTTTTAAAGTGAAACTGTATCAGGGTTTAACCTGAAATTAATTATTGAAATCCCCCATTTTGGGGTAATTTTGGAGATCCTGTTAAAAATGGCACGAGCTGGAAAAATAGGTAATTAAATCTAATTTTAATCAAAGTTATGATCATTAGGCATGTTAATTATGCAGTTAGTTTCAATTCTTCATGATTATCTGCTCCAGAGATTTGGAACCGGAAAAAAAAGTAATCTTTTTATTAACAACTTGTTACATTATACATAACATATCATGCATAATGTGTAAAATTTACATAATTACGATCAGTAAATGAATAACTTAAATATAGACGATACAAGGTAATATCTGATTGATCCCTTTTCATATCCCATACCTAAGCCAAGATTTTATGAATGCCCCTTTAGTTTGCGCTACGAACCAGCACCAGGTGACGCTGTATTCATTCCTAAAAAATGTCTGCGGTACAATGGTGGAACGGCTTTTCGTTGGTTATATTTCTCCGTGATTAGGATTAATAATTTGCTTAATAATCGTGGATTAATGGCTGAAAGGAAGTTTACTCGCGGTTTAAGTAAACCTGGATCTGCTGCGCAAGTGAGGGAGACTGTATCTCAAGTGGTGCGACAAAGTGCTGTTTTGGTAAGGCCACCCCCGCCTAAAAGCATGCATTCAAATAATACAAAACAAATCGGTCTGTTAAATTAGAAGTTCGTAGAGCAATGTCACGGATATGGTATTGTCATTGACATAAACTTCCGAGTAATTGAAATAGATCATAGCGGATGAACTAGGGCTATAAGGTTTGACTGCTTTTGGTTTCCCCAATGATCTGATGGGGCCAGCGCCCCAAATCTCTGGTTGACTAAATGCCCTTGTGAAATTGTTATTATAGATCAATGTGATATTATTCTAAACAAGTATTATAAAGTCTGGGAACTCGTATGTATGCAATATCCTCTCGTGAAAACTTCATGTAATAATATTATGATATTGTCCCAAGTTTTCAAATTAACCAAATTTAAGCAAGAACTTTACATTAGTTGCATTTTTTGAATATCATTTATTTCAAAAAATCGAGCTATATACGCGAAAATTAGAAAACATTCATAATTTATTAAATATGCTCTTATGTTTGCATGATTCGAAATAGTTGGGACTTCTCATATTGTTGCGTAACTTCATGTTGATGCATATTTTAAAAAATAAGATACAGTAAGTAGAGCACCTTAAGTAATAAATGTAGGCCTAGACTAATCTCTGTTTTGCACCAGGGGTAAATAGGTACTTTTTCCTGACCACGGATAATTGTTTAAAATATCATATAACATCTTGGTAATATAATAAGAGTCAAATAGCATTCCTAGGATTTATTAAATCTCAAAGAATGACAGGATTTTTTAAGTGAATAAAAGAGTAAATCATAGAACTAAGACAGTATTGATACCTGTATTGCCATTTTTTGATTTACTGTTCCCTTCATAACTATCTAAATGTGCGTTACCTTGAATAAAGATTCAGTAGACTTTGCGTCCAATTATATCCTGGTATGCACGTGAAAACCGAGGAGATGTTGGCAGAATAAATAATCATGTTTTGCATAGGATTTAAACTGCATTGTCAGCTTTTTTTGTGCATTTAAAACTTTCTTTCGATATTTGGCAAATAATTGCCGGAAAATTATTTGGTCGGGTATAAAACTATTGAGTGCATGTTATCACACATAATTGAGATAATTTCAAATTGTATGGCAATTAATTTGAGCAGATTGTTCTTCTAAGTGGTTTCGCTAACCAAAATAAACTTTTTTGCGTCTCAATGAACGTTAAAACATGCTTCTCTTGTAAAGAGGTTTGCAGCCTGATTAACATGCAGCATGGTGATGTGTATACTATACGTAGTTGTCAAACATGGTTTATCAATGCATGTCTTCACGTCTTATATAATTTCACCGTCATGTTACTGAATCTTATTGATAACATTTTTTTCTCAAGTGGGAACACGGATGTTGCCTAGCTTATTCTCACTGCTTCTCATTTAATTTGTTGAAGGGCAAGGAAGAACCACCTGCAGGGAAATTCCGTCACCGTGTGAAGGTGGCGGGATTTATTATTTACAATGCGTAGAAAAGGAAATAAATATAGACCTACATACAGTAGATGTGAGCCATAGGCCAACCATTTTACAAATATAAAAAAACACAAGCCTACGGTAAATTTACATGCATTATCAGCAGGCTGCACCTGTTTCGCTGTTTATCCTCGTTGCAGCAGAATTTTTGAGTATGATCTGTTGACATCATTTTTATTTTTGCTTCTGGGTAGTGAACAAGTGTATATTGAAGTTCAACGTTGAGAAAGTTAGGGAAACAAAAAAGAGGTTCATAATTCCTATACCTCATATACAAAAAATGAAATATGAAAAGCAGTTTTTGTTATCTTACGTATTTATGTTGACATTGT
This sequence comes from Julus scandinavius, assembly GCA_034696685.1. NCBI lineage: Eukaryota > Metazoa > Arthropoda > Diplopoda > Julida > Julidae > Julus > Julus scandinavius. The sequence continues at coordinate 39,919 of JAQGAE010000226.1, read as the reverse complement.
TTACAAAATTTTATTTACTCCTTAAGAAATAATTCAAATTGAATTGTATTTATTTTTTGTTTTAAATATTTTCCATTTTTCAAATTTATCAATTTTATATCTTTATATGTATTATGACCTTATTAATTCCTCTTGAAAATGAGTTTAGACTCGATCATTAGTTGTACACAGCTGTTCAGGCTATTCAATGCTAAACGCACACCATTATTTTAAGGTAGTCCTAAAGTCAATACCGCAAAGCATATATTTTACCAACTTATTTTTGCTTTTCGAAATTATTTTAACCGTCAAACAGCCTTGAGAAGGAATCGGGGAGCTTGTATATTTTTTGTGTGTAAAAATTCGCATTTTTCACGTTTATTAATTTTTTTTAACTTGGAAAGAATCCAAAATGGATGTTTTGAAATTTACTAGTGGACATGAAGTAATAACAATTTTACCATCTAGATGTGGTTTCTAAAAAGCATTGTTACACTTTTTCACTATCTACGAAATAATTGTATACCTTACATTGGCTTTCAAAGTAATGTAGTGCATATTGTGTATGTCTGGCCTTCTTCAACGATTATGTACAAAAAATAATTGCATTGAGAGGATTTGAGAGTTAGAAAGAAATATTTTTCACAATGTGAGACATCGCAAAAGGCTCCATGGGCCAACAGCGGCCCGCGGGCCACTTGTTGGATATCACAGGGATATGAAAATACATTCTTCATAGCATATTTCAAGAAATAATGTTGCAATGCATTTCGTTCTTAAAATGATTACTGCCTGGTTGTTTTGTGCATTTGTTTATTTTGTACACATGTCCTCAGCACTTGATATGCGCATATCAACGTGGTTGCTGGAGGTTACTTGCTCAACTCTGTGCATTATTCGCAAATCTGTTTACCACGAGACTTACCAAGATTTTTTTTATTGATGACCAAGCAAGCGTATTCTTGGAAATTATGCCTAGACTACACCGGTCTAATTAGATAAGCACTTGTTGTGTTCAAATGGTGAAATTATAAACAGGAGGAACTTGTCAAGGCCCGGTGTCTCAGTAACCTAGCAAAATTAGAAAGCTATTTTCCGCATCAGTAATTTACACATAATTATCCTGGATATTATAGGACCACTTAACACGTTTCAAAAGTGCTTCTGTGTTTCTGATCACCGATAAATAACAGCCGGTTGTTCTGTCGACATGTAGGAAATGGTATTTTCAATTGGTCTCTTACAAGGAAGGGAGGAAGGGTTACCCATTTTCCTACTGGCCCAAGATCGTGCCATTGTGTTACGCAAACTGTTAATTGCAACTTGTAATTATCAACATTAAAAAAAGAAGGAAGTGAAAATGAGTCTAGCCTGTCCAGGATGCGTGACATTAATACGCAATGAATACTCTAAAAGATGAATGCCTTTTTTATTCGCTCATAGGATTCGTGCCACAAAATGTGACGTTTTTTATTTAATAGTTTTTTATTAGGTGTTAGATTTTTTTCCCCCGTTTATACCTGATACACACGGAACCGTAACACACTTTTTTCAAACATAAGTTCGTTTTGAAATGTCTATTGAACCAAGGCGTTTTCTACAAGTGGTTCACAAATTGCTCAATTTATTATGTAACTATATGATGCTACATATGATTATGGTATCATATTCTCAGAAATATGAGCCATTTAATGCCATAGGTCAATGTTATCATCCAACATCTTACTTCTTTCCTAACACATATAGTCGTTACATATTTGTTGGCACATTAAATATAATTGTAAAGAACAGTTAGAATTTTGTTATCGTTGTTATCATGATTTAGTTTTGATTAGTTTGAAGTAAACTAAATTGTAAAATGGTTTTTATTTAACCACTTCCCACTCCCATTTTTGGAAGTTTACTGGGACTATTTGCACGCCAAACATTAATTGATACGTTATATAACTCAACCAGGTCACGAAAGATCAAAAATCATTGCTAACTTTAACAAAAAAAAATTCGTTCATTTACTGTGCACAACAAACTTAATAAATATACATTGTATAGTTAAGTACGTATTAATATTGTTGTAAATAATTTGGAATTATGTCATATTATCAAGTTTTTCCTCTTATTTTTTTTTAGCCAGGGAACCATATTTCCAATTCGTAATTTTAATGTTCCTCCTTTGCAAAATATTTGACATCTGCTGGTACAGACCTACTATGCTATATGAATTCCTAACATTTTTTTGTGTTGCGTGTCTGTTTTCTGGTTAATAATAATTGTCAGATAGCTAGGGTGAGGAAATATGTTTTCCTTATGTATATAAGCCTTTGTGTGTGTCTGGTACTCACTGCAAACATGATAACAATTTAAAAAAATATTTGCCATGCTATAAGTTAAGGCAACGCATTTGCATTTGGGGTTACTGTACCTGCATGTGATCGTTGGCTTCATTAAATAAACGTACAAACAATAATGTACTGACGTTTGTAATTAATAACGCTTTGTAAACTGTTTTGACAGTCCGGCATAAATTCAAAGAATTAATTTAAAGTTGATTTTAATAATTGCAGAACATATTTGAACAAACAGTTATTTAAAAAAAATGTTGATCAAGTAGGTGCAGTTAAAAACGAATGTAGGACTTGTCCACTGCTAATTGGTTTAGCTTTTATCTTAGTTCATTCATTAGCGAGTTTCCAAGATATAATTAAAACCACATAAGCGGTTTTCGAGTTTTCGGAACTTTTAAGTGAACTGTTGTATTTAACATACCGTAATTGCTTTTATTCATGGCTGCATATTATTATACGAACATTTTAAAGGTAAAAAATCTCAATTAAAATTAGGATAAATTACGAGCTTGTCAATGTGAATAATTTATTTCGCGAAGAATGAAAATAACAGGAATTTCATCGCAGCCACTTATTTGCTGACATTCAGTCGAATTTGAATTTCAAGGAGACATGACTCGATAAGATAATATATTCAAGTAGTACAGGTATATGAATGTTGTGATAGTCAAAACATAAATAAAACTTTTGTTTTCGAGACTGATTTCATGTCATTATATTTATCGCTGGTTTTAAAACATGATTAGTTTCTAAAGCTTACCTTCTGTCTAGAACAGTATTTTTCAACCTGTTTTTAAAAAGTTTTTTTTTTTTCAAATCAGGCACACAAAATGGCACTAAAATTGTCGCGGTAACATCAGGCTTTGAATAAAACAATGTAAAATACTGAATATTTTTTTAATAATTCGCTTTTACGATCCGTTTTTAACACACTCGTATAACAGCTTTCATATAGTAATTTTCTAGTTTTAATCCCTTGCCATTAAGTTTGAGACGAGATTTTTGGTGGGTTGCACCATGGACAATTACTTCATTTTCATGGTATTTTAAGACACGTATAAACCTTTAAAGAACTGAACGAAAATGTTGCAAATTCACTATCACGAAGGTCTAACCCATGCCCTTTTAATATTACATCATGCACTATAACATTGATTTTTTAAGCAATGGGACTGCTGGAATTTGAAAGATTCCCGAGGATTCATTGCAGCGATACATACTTTATGTATTTATCACATTGTCCCAATTACTGATAATATTGAATTTTACAATATTAAATGAAGGAGGAGGGCTCTATTCGGGTGGTACTGGGTGTGATGTTTTATTCTGTTCCTGTTCGTAAATTTCGCCCCACAGGGAAATCGCATAATAAACTCCCAATTAGTTTATAAATCTTATCACGTTTCTTGCATAACCTGCTATAATTTTACCTTATCAAACTAACGGTCGTAATTTAAGCATTTGTAAAAAATAATAATAATTCCTAGGATAATTTCCACAATATTAATGGAAATATGCTTGGGATGCAACTGCTTATTTTTTGCAGCTAATTTTCTTCTACCATGAACTTTTATTAATTGATATCATTATACTCAACCTTATAATTGTTTCAATTTTCCCCTTCTGGAAAGTTTCCTTCGCACGCAAGTAAACAAAACTGACAAACTCATATTCTATACAATGTATCGCAAGTTTGCCAATAACCTGCGCTTTCATCGATATACGTTTTTATGGTTAGTTATGAGGAAGTAACCTACCAAGTACCAGTAATGCAGACTGATGGAATTAAACACGCCATTAGGATGCTTGACATGTCCACTGCCCTCTGCACATTGCAAGCTAGGGTAGTAGCACCGTTTTTCCATGTAGGCTTCCCATTTCTGGTGATGCTAGCTGGTCAACCCGTAATATCTGGGTCTCTTTGAATGTGACTTTGGGTGGGTTCTATTGACTTGACCTGGGTGGACCGCAAATGTTTGACCAAAGGTTCCACGCGTAGGTGCATGGCCATCGTCTCACCACTAATGTGCTGTTGCTATAGCCCCATTTGCACGATGAACTGAATTAGCTTGATAAAGTTTGAGGCTACACTATTATCTCTAATTTGCAGAATTCGAGTCCTCCATTATCAAGCGGTTGCAAGTTTGTTACACTATATAGTCATAGAGATCATACTAATTTTATTATTCGTATCAGTTTCATTAAGGAATTTAATTTTGATTGTTGTATAACGTGTAATTTATGCCAGGATTACTTTTTATATCTTGGCCCTCGTTTTGATTGCGCGTTTGCATGTTATCTAATAACATGCCTGTCATGTTTGCAAATAACAGCTACATAGGCTACTGCAAACTTTATTTTTGAAGTCGTTAAGCACTGAAAGTAGTCAAATATAGTAACGTATGTAAACCAAAACTGCAAAAAAAAATCCTAGCTAAATCGATGATCTTTTTTGCCCTTATATTGCCAATGATCTCATACATATTCTCATAAGATTACTTTAATTAAAGAACATGCCATTACGTGGAGTTTGTTTTCTAGGTAAAACTTTGGAATATGGTATAAAAACACTCGTTATTGAAAGAATGATTTGTACTGAAGAATATCTCATTCTTATAACTCAGCGATATGGTGTCTTGTGACGTCAATTCAATTCCCAAAGTCAGCATATTGCAGGTTATACGCTGTTTAGTAAGAGGAATATGCCAGAGAGCGAATGATTCCCTACTGGCATGTTTAGGCATACCTGATAAATTAAAATGTCAACAATTTTTTCTAGCAGAGTTGCATTTTTCAAGACTTGATTGAATTTTAATTTTGCTGGATCTTGAATGGCAATTGTTTATTCTATCAATATTGTGCGATATTTCTGTGTACTTCTGCTTTGCATTAAATTAGCAGTATTGTTTTGGCACGATCATGTTGAGGCTTTTTAAGAAATTTATTAATTTACTAAATAGGTTGCTGCAATTTGTCTTGCTACACCATATCTGGCATAGGCGTCGCATTTGTGCCACCTCAACTTGAAAGTCCCCTAGAGCTTGCCTTAACTGGAGTGCATTATCTGATTAGAAAAGATAATCAAATAAGGAAATTAATATGCTAATAGAGTGAGTTTAAGACGATATTATTAACATACGTGTTGTGAATTTTAACAGGTTTTTTGAAACGCAAGTAGGAAATCTAAATTAAAACAGACAAACCTATGTGAGTTTAATTGTCAACTGCATAAGGACATAATTTTATTAAATTGTTTTTATTTGCTTAAATAGTTAGCAAATAAACACATGCTACTTTGTTTTCCCACACGTCACACTTATCATTTTTCACAAAACAGTTTCAAGTAAACGATGAGGAGAGTTAAGCATTTTTTAAGTTTTTATCGAGGACAATGGTCCGTTAACATGTGGAATTCTCGTCTGTGACCTCATCCTTCTATTACTCATATGAAGAAATGCTCATTGAAAACGGTTTGCCTGCCATAAGCATTGCATTAAGCTCTGCATTGCAACCAGGCCTCGGTCACATCAAAATCCCGGAGTATTAGTCATTTTTACATTGACCAGTCCTCTGTATAAATAGGCATGGAAATTACAGTGGAGACACGGTCACTGATTTGGGTGGGAATAAATCACTTCATGCCTAAATGCAATGTCAATTTGTGAAAAAAAAGTGGAAATCCGTTTGAATATCTTGCTGTTGTTGTTTTTATTGTTGTTATTTTTGATTAATTTGCATACAGTGCATTAATGTTTATTATTTTTGTATTACAGGCCAAGCCGCAGTTGGTGGAACCTATTGACTATGAAACATTTATTGCAAAGAATAAAACGATTTTGCAGAATGACCCTCATAGGGATATGCTGTTGTACCCAAATGATGACGTTTCTGTAAGTTAATTAGTTTTGTTGTTTTGGTAGCTTAACTTTGTTTAGTTTTTGATGACAGAATTGCAATTTATGATTGTGCATTGTGTTCTAAATTTTAGTTACCAACTTAAGTAGAATTTTATATATACATTTCTCCTCTATGTTAAGCAATACAAATTCATGAAATATGACACATTTATTAGGCATTCATTTTTGTTATCAAAGTTGTGTTTTGTGCTAAAACTAGTTTTTACAAAGGTTAACTGTTGACACACTTTAGTTCCTTATATTTGTAAAAAAAAATATAACTTCTTATATTTTGATTTCAGTGGTTTTTTTTATGTTTAATGGAGACTCTGATTAAACAAATTATCATTGCTTATACATTTATGTGATTCTTTAGCAATCAACGTTACCTCGAAGATGTAGGACTGTTACACCAATCGCTGCCTCCAAGGTGCGCTGTGAGATAACCAATCGCTTTGTACTCGAATGTATCAAAACGTACACTGCCTGCTGGAATCTCGTGCATTACAAATACAGCGCTTACTCAGGATGCTATTTACAACTGCCAAGGTATACCTGCAGTGTTAGATAACATGTTCAATATGAGTTTTCAAACCTATACACACTTAATTTTGAGATAAAACATGCCTTTTAATTTTTTAAGAATCCCTAAGCCAGATTGCTTAGAAGATCATGTGTATGAAGTTGATACACTACCAGATGAAAATGAGGAGGTATGCTTCCATTTACCGTTTAGATGAATGCATCTTTTCACATTGTTTTATAGTCAAAATCATCCTGCTTGATATATTAATCATGAAATTGATTGCTTTGTTTGATGTATATTTCAATTTGCATCTATTTAAGAAACCTATAAATACTGCTAACAGATGCTGTATTAATTTTGCTTTAGGAAAATCTTAAGAAAGGTCGAGAGATTACCAAGCAAGGTTATTTGCTAAAAGGACCAGAATCTGGAAACGAAACTTTTATTACTAGTATTGCCACAAAGGTAGCTATATCAAAGTCCTTATGTATTAATCAAAGGTGCACTATGAAATAATTTTCTTTATGAACATCTATTTATCTATTGCCATTATTATTCTTAGTCTTTCAAAAGGCGATATGTATATCTAAGGAGAGAAGTTGATGACACATATATCTTGGAATTTCATAAAGATGACAAGAAAGCAGACCCAAAGTTTACAATTTGTATGGAATTCTGCAATGATATTATTAGGGTAAGTTGTTCTTACTACATACATATTTTACTATTATGGCCTAAGAAATGCAAATGGTAAACTACAATTACATCAGAAAATCCACAAATTCAAAATAAAATTATGATTTGTCAAGACATTTAATATAGGAATATATATAATATAATATATGCTGTACTGTATATAACAAAAAATACATTTATCAAAAAATCACAATTTGAGGTGGTCAAAAAACCTGTTATAAAAATGTAGTTGTAAATACTAAAGTTTGAAATAAAACTTTTTTTTATTGATTTTTCTTGTTGATCTTAGAATTCAAAACGAGGCAAATTCAGCTTTGATTTAAAAATGCAAGAAGGACATAAGTCATTCATTTTGGCAGCAGAGAATGAAGCAGAACTGGAGGATTGGTTAGAAAAACTCAAACAAATTATCCATAACACAAAGCAAGCGGAAAATAATCGCAAATTGGTTTCTGAACAGAGAGGTAAAATGCATACAACAAACTATGTGTACTTTTTTAGATGACATTGAAGTAACTGCTTCACGTTTTCATGACTAGGTGAAAGTCCTCCTAATACACCAGAACATGGTGGTACGTTGAAAAGTTTAGAACACAGTCGAAATCCTGAACTAATGAAATATGCAAAGGAAACAGTGTCCTCTATTGCAGCAGCACGAAAAGAAAGTCGACAGAATGTATTTGCCATCTATCCTGAAATGCCAGTAAATATTCTTGTTAAGATTTCTACTTTTCTTCTATTTTGATTAAAAACGTTGACAACCAAACAACTATATTTACATCCTATTTTATAGAAGGATCCTGAAGTAATTCAAGAGCCTGAAGATATAGAAGCAGAGCCTTATAAAGAACAGTTTGGAACCAGATTTGTTGTTCGTGCTGATGCAATAAAATTTGAACTTCAAGTGCCTTCTGAACTCGATCATGGAACTTTATGCCAAGTATGCGAAATAGAACCCTGCATCTTAAACCTTTATCAATTGTAGAGCAAAAAAGTTCAGCTTACTGAAATCAATTTGTTGTATTGATTTGAAGGTTGAGCCCTACATAACGACAATGGCTCTTTATGATGCAAAGCATGGAAAAAAAATCTCCGAAGATTTCAGGTTTGATGTCAATCACCCATATGTGAGGGGCATGCTACCCAAACTCAGGTTAGGGCAACGGGCAGATTCTTTCCGCACCAATGGCAGTGCAGACGTTACAAATGGTAAAGGGGATGATGACTTTCACCATTCATCAAAAACACTGCCGTTGAAGACACCTGTTGTAATGGAAGATTGGCTCGCATACCCTCGACAGGTGATGTACACTGGATGTTTCAAATTTATAACATGCTGTTTGGAATCAAAAACTCATACAATCACTTCTATCCAATTTATGTGGCAATTATTATTTTAATATGTACATCTCATTTATTTACAGGCAGTATTTAATGTTACCCATGTCAACCCTGAAATTTATCTTGTCATCAAGATAGAAAAAGTTTTGCAAGGTGCCATATCCCAAGCAGTAGAACCTTATTTGCGAACAAATAAGAATGGGGATTTGCGAACGGGCTGCAAAGTCAACAAAAATGCTCGTGCTTCATGCCTTAGATTGGGACAGTATCGGATGCCATTCGCTTGGGCTGCAAAGTAAAAATTTTGACACATCTCATTAAGTATTTCAACTCTGGGCATATGGCAGTTTATAATTTAATTTTTTTTTTCAGACCAGTATTCCGGCAGTTTACTGGTCAGATAGATACTTTTCCTGACATTACAGCTATTTTCAAACAAGAAGGTTCTCGGCTGTCTGATGAAGATCTTTTGAAATATCTGGCAGAGTGGAGGAAGTAAGTCGTTTAGTTTTGAATTATTATAGAATTGTATTTTAACCCAATACTTTCGTCCAATGTTAATGCTATTTCTTATAGACCGGACAAAAAACATCGATTAACGTTAATCCCAGGATCCTTGAAAATAGCTGTGGAACCTCTTGATAAACCAATTACAAGTAAAATTATTTGTTTGCTCAAGCTGCTTGTACAATGCTATAGTCAATCAATTAATTTTCTTATTGGGATGGTGGATTCAGAATTTGTGAGCATTAAAACCTAATTATCGATTCATATATCTCAATTATAGATTGCCTTACTTCATCGTTAGTGCCACTACGTCCATTTCCAATGCCACCCACTCACAGTCCAACATTTGAAGTGGAGGAATTCCCTTCAGAGACTGCTTTGGACAGCTATCCTAACATCTCATATACAAACTTTTTGTATATATCGCCAAAATCTCTTCAATATGAAACTCAAAAGTCGTTTGTGAAGGTATGGAATGTAATATATATTCAATAGCACACTTTTTTAGCATTATAACTTGCCATCATGAACAGGTCGTGAAGGTCGTCCAAATAAACATACTTCTATTTGTTTGCTTTCCATTTCTTAAGTTGCTATTTTGCAATTTTGTGGCATCTAGTGCAATTCACTTTCTGGTTTTAAATTAATTATTGCTTATTTTTCTATGTGTAGGCACGGAACATAGCTTGCCTCATAGAATTTCGTGATAATGATGCCATTGATGCACTGCCGCTACAGGTAGGTAAAAAATAAGGTGGTTCTAAAGCCAGTCTTGTTAATGCATTTTTTTTTTTTGTATTACATGGCTATAACGTTAGATCTGACATAAGATTTCATTGAGACCACCGAAGTTTATAATTTTAAACAATTTTTTCGTTGAAAAGTGCATTTATGGAAGACCAGGAGAATCTCTCCTCACTAATCAGGCAAGGTGTGCAGTTACACATCATTCAACGAATCCTCTGTTTTATGAAGAGGTAATTAAGTTGTACATTTTAAAGTCAATTATAAGTGAACAATCATTGTTAGCAAATGTTTGTCATACATCTTTTCTTTAATATTGTAGGTGAAAATTGATTTGCCTGCCCAGCTGCATGAAAAACATCACATTTTGTTTACATTTCTACACGTAAGCTGTGAGCCGCCAAAAAGTGCCAAAAAGAAAGACCAACAACCTGTGGAATCTACAGTTGGTTATGCATGGTATCCAATCCTGCAGAATGGAAGGTGAGCTTGTAAGAGAAATGTTAGCGTGTTGTTCTTGTGAATTTTTACTGAAAACATATTTCAAGGTTGATGATTGAAGAGTTGACTCTGCCAGTGGCAGTGAATCTGCCCAGTGGATACTTGGCTTGCAAACCACTGGGATTAGGAAAAGGGGTAAGGAAAACATAAATCCCTGTTTTGAAAACATTAGCTTAAATTGTTAATCCTAATAAGTAAGCTTCAAACTATGGAGCTGCATTTCCAAAATAAATATATTATAATATTATTAATCTAATGTTTAGTTGATTTCTCGTTTTGTGGCTTTTTCAGTATTGTGGACCAGAAATACGTTGGGTAGAAGGTCAAAAGGCACTATTTAAATTTGATCTGAAGCTAAATTCGACCGTGTATACAAAGGTAATATAACAATTTGTTTATCTTTTTTAAAGAGTCAATTTTCTGAATGCTCCCTTGATCGATTTAAGAGATGTGCTCACTGATTTTCTTTTATAGGATAAGCATTTGCACAACTTTTTTGCACATATACAAAAGTTGCTGGAATCAAAAATTGCCAGCAGTGATACAGAAACCTGCAAGAACATCAAGGTAAGGTTGCCAAATTTAGTTTTCATATTGCAGACCATATGCTATCGGTTTATAATTAAAAAAGGTGTTATTGCAGACTACTTGAGTGTATAGTAGATTGAATGTGTTAAAATTTATTAATCAATTTTCTAAGAGTGAAAGAGTAGTGGGAACTAAAAATAGTTTCGTGGATATCTGCGTTTATCTAGAGATAAGAGTGGAACCAAGTGCAATTTATTCTGTCTATACATCGACATCTCATTCATAGATTTCATTGAATATAATCCAAAGGACCAAAATATATCCCCAAGTTATAGTTGTATTTTGAGCATGAACTTCTTAATTTTCTTTTCTTCTTTTCTAATTTAAGTAATGATCGAAGCTTCTATTTATGATGCATAATGTTTATTTCTTAAGGTTTATAAATTATCTTTATAAAAGCATGCAACCTGCATTTCTTTAACAATTATTTCTATGCTTGACAGCACAACCTGCACATCCTTGAACTTGCTTACATCACATCATTTTTACTGATAAATTCTTTTTTTTCCCATTCATGAACATCTGTGTCTATCAGAACAATATTCGTTATAATTTACTGCACTTTTAACATTTAGGTAACTAAATGAATGTTCATACACATACAGTATGCGGCTTTAGTTAATGATTGCCAAATAATCATAATTCGTGTGTGTCTTCTACTGATAACATAATTAATGAAAACTTGAATTCTTGTTTGTATTTCTGTGTTTTTTGTTTAGTATAACCAACGTAGTGCAAGAGCTTCAAATAATCCGAAAGTGAAAATTATGATTTTTCTTGGCAAATTTTCTTGACATAATAATAATGGCCTGGAGTGATAGATGATTTTGCCGTTATTGTCTAATATTTTTAATGACTTTTAATCACTTGCTGGAATACAGAGAGATCCATAGTATTTCCTCTACTTTGTTTTCTTGAAATGGCTTCAAAAATTATGGTTTGTAGCCTATAGTTTCTTGAACAATTTCATCTACTGCGTGGAATCCCAGAATTTGAACTAGAAATTCATAGTTTGTGACTTTTAGTGTTCCACTGAAAGGACCCCCCTCCCCCGAATAAGGAAATAAATGGTTCTCATATCAATGAAAGTACAATTTCATACCTGAACATGTCACTATCCCTGCCAAACGCAGTATTTACTTCACACATTGCTTCTTTTAAATTTAATGTTAAATCGCGAGTACACTTTTAGGTTAGCATAGGCGATAACTATATAAATATATAGATGCTGTTTCCTAATAAACTGTATAATTTCAGCCTGCAATTTATACACTTGCATGTCTTTCAACTTTGGCTTGTGCCATAATCCATTCTTTCAATTTGGGCTTTAAGGGACAACTTCAAAAATGCACTGGTATTAGTTCTTGGCCTTCCATCCGACCTTTTATGAGTGATCCAACCACAAATTTACGAGATTCTGGTGGTGCTTTTGGTATTTCGCTTATAGTGAGTAAGCTTGATCCTTTCTGCAAGTTTGGGGAACTCAATTTAAATTTAAATTCACTTTGTTTCTACATTAATTTCGAATTAGAAATGAAATATATAATTATGGCATGCTCTCTTGGGATTTTCTGCATGCCAAATGTAAACACTTTGCAATTCTTAGATCTTTTCTCATTCTATCACTTTGTCCTAATACTTTTTTAAAGATTATTTTTGGTGCAAATATTCGTCATTTGATCATTTTGCAATTTCTGTTACATTGCTTAATTATTATTTCATTTTTAATATATATATATGCTATACTAACACAGGACAACATTCGAGCTTCTACTGGTTCAGAGATAGGCCGAGAGATTTCAAAATATGTAAAGGTATGTTTATTTGGGTTTAACACAGTATGGAGGCGATTTAGTTTTCTGCTAAAATAACCTATCAACTACTCAAAAATGATTAAATTAGGGTAGACTTTTTAAAAGTTGCCTTTAACTCTATTAAAGTTCGCTTTTTCATCATTTTTACTAGGATTAATTAAAACATTCCACTTCGGCAAAGTTAGTGTTAGACTGGTGCTGTTAATTAATGTCAGGAAAATACTACAAATATTTTTTTTTCGGAAAAAAACAACAACAACTGTTGATATTGTTATTGTTTTGATAGATTGGCTTTACATACATCTCTTTGCGTATTAAACCCTGGAATTATGTAAGGCTTTAATCCCCCAAATGTGTTATTAACAAATGATCAGATATTTTAAAACTACATTTTTATTCTTTCCTAACAAAACACTTATTTATTATTATTTTTAACTTGGTAAAGGTATCTGTTTCTTAAATTTTAATTCATTTGGCTGTGTTCAAACTAGTAATGTAATTTTATGAGAAAAAAGTGGGAAATTGCTGATGCTTGTTCTTTTCCCTTACTGGAAATTGGTTTCTCTAAACTCTTCTACGCAGGTTTTTGGGAATTTCCAACATTTTAACAGATATTGACATGCTTAATTTATGCTAGCTGCTAATTTAACTGCTTTCATCTTTATAGGTAGCTCATCATGTATCAAAGGCACTAAAGGTTGCGTAATTTTCTTATGTTTAAGCCTGTGCACAATTTTTATTTTATTTTGCACTTCCATCTTCATTTGCAAATACTTTTGTCTGTTTTTTAAATATAGAATGCATCTTATATTATTTATTAATCGGCTATTTAAGTACACTTTAAATAAAACTAACAATTAAATAGGTGATATGTTTGGAATATACTCGACTGATGTACAGAAGAACTAGATACATACTATAGCGTAGATAGCGAATGAATTTGCTTATACATGTATATAGTATTAGAAAAATTCTGCAACAATCCATAAAGAGAAGAGTTGCATGTAGCCTATGTGATGTAAGCATTCGTGTATGTTTTAACAAATTTTGACACAATGGCATTAATGTTTTACAGGACATAACCTCAGAATATTTGTAATCTAGAATGTGTGTACATCTGCATGAAAATTTCAGCTTCGCAAGAACTGTTCATAAATTATCAAGGGACACCATACATGATAAGCTATATAGTTGTGAAAATTCATGCCATATGCTCACTCATGCACATTTTCGAGGAATTTCAAATAATGACAAGTTTACACATTCAAACAAATACATTGCACATCATTAAATGGTCAAATCATCAAAGAATCATATGTTCATTCTATTGAATCGCATAGCTTAGCAGCAGTTTTGAAGATAGAATTATGGAAATCACAAACAAAGAGATTGATAGAAACAATCGCTTCACTTTTTTGTGCTGCACTTGTAGAAAAACTGTGTTTAGCAGATGCTATCAATAATAAGAATTCCCATAATTTATTTTCAGACATGAAGCTATACGTAATGCACATTTGTCAACTTATAATCGATTCATTTATTAATTTAATTCCATTTACCAATTAATTTCACTGCATTATTTTCAGCATGTGTGCATGGACTTAATACTTGAACAGGGTACACATTCCATTTCTATTTTTCATTTTATGAATGTGGTGGTAATTTTGTGTGTAATATTGCTCATGGTTGGTTGTCCTGAAAAAAATTTTCTCTACATTTATTCCCTGGAATGATGTTAAGAGCATGAATTTTCAGGGCTCCATTCCGATTTGCCAGAAATTCTGACATTGATACGCGAGTTGCTAATATTTAAAAGCTTTTTTGTTTGTCATTTCTTTAGGCAATGCATGCCATTGATTGTAGCGCTCTAATTGGTTTTCTGCCTACAATCCTCAACCAACTGTTCAATTTGCTCGTGAGTGACATTAGTGAAGATATAGCTTTGGAAGTGGTCAGAGTCTTGATCCACATTGTGCACACAGTGTATGAAGTGCGCAAGTCGGATATTCTTCACAGTTACGTCAAGGTTTGGTGACAACTTTTTAAAGTTAATTATAATTTAAAAAAATTTTGTATGGGTGTTTTTATTTACATCAGTATTTTCCAAATATAGTTTGTCTTTGTTACGGAACCTGTAAGTTCGAACCGAAAGTCCACGATCCACGAGGAGCTAGCCAAAAGCCTTATTCGGACGTTGCGACCTGCAAACACCGATTTTTTGGTGATCAACAAGTTTTTACGCCATTCTTGGTTCTTTTTCCAAATCTTAGTTAAAAGCATGGCTCAACATCTGCTAAATACGGGACGAATTAAGGTAATAAAATATTATATTCACAATACAGCAAATACTTTCTGAACATTGATGGATTAAATAGAAATTGTCTTTAAGCATAGCATTTTGTAATATAATGCTAGCTCAAAAAATATATAAAATAACCATAAATAATTTGTATTTGCTTTAGATGCATAGACATGAAAGGTTCCCACCAGACTACCAGTTTAGAATTCAAGGGCTGCTCAATGGATTAATGCCACACATCATTGACAAGTATAAAGAACTTCCAGAAGAAACCAGGCTCGCAAATCGAAGTCTAGCTTATTTTATTAAGGTATTTTCAAAAATAATTCACTTTTGCTAAACCTTATTTGGCATATGATTGATGCAAAATTGACTTTTCCAGAAATGTCTGACGTTTATGGACAGGGGATTTGTATTCAAGCTTATTAATTTTTATGTGGATAAATTTAACTTGGGTGATCCTAAGGTAAATAAATTGACACATTATTATTGTATAGTATCTTGAAATATAAGCTTTATTTAATGCTATATATTTTCTTGTAAATCCCTTTTCAGTTGCTGCAAGAATACAAGTTTGACTTTTTGCAAATAGTCATGTCACACGAGCATTACATTTCTCTTAATCTACCTGTGATGCGAGGTGGATCTAGACGTGGAGTTCAGCGCAATATGAAAGGTAATGTCTGTTATATTATATGTGATAAAGTCATTGTTTCATGTGCAATGTTCATGTGTTGCAGTCATGCATTATCTAAAGTTGTATGTGGTTGCTTAAAATGCCTAGTCTAAAGAATTTGTGAATTCATGCTAATTTTTTACAGCAAAACATGAATTTAAGTATAGCTTATAACAAATTGCGAACTGTGCAATCTTATCACATTTTTTACCAAGTTCGTTGAAGTAGTTCAGGTTAATTGAAGTGCGTGTTTTAACAGAATTTGTCGATATGCAAGGCTTTAAGTTTTTTAATTTTAAAAACATTAAGTACACTTAGTAATCAAGCATATTTTTTTATCTGTGTTTGGCTGCAGATGAAGCCGATGTCGAAGCAGGTAAGATGTTACATGGAATTGTGGCCTCTGGTATATTGCTAGCGCTTTTTTAAAAATTCAATGCAGCTTGAATCTGAGCCATACAGCTTGTTTTTGCTAGTTTCTCTTCTCTTTTTTGCTCTGTGGCTAAAGCTTTTGTTTTGGCTAAATGTCTTGCTGTTTTAATACTCACATTTCGTGATTTTGATGTTAAAAATATGGTTTCCAAACACGTTTATTTTTTTGTTTGGAAAAAAAATCTTCCTTAAAAAAATATAGGATAATGATGTCATATCTAAAAAATGTATGTGAGGGGACAATATCATTTAAAATATTATTTAAAAAAAAAAAGATACTGCTAAAATGTCTTGGGAAATGTGTTGTTCATTCTAAGTAACTACATCACTACAACTTCCAAGTGAATCAATACAAAATACATGCCACATAAGCATTTGCTGATAGTGCTGTAACAAACGTGCTGGTTAAACTTCCTTAAGCATGTTTTTTAAAGAAACTAATATTGATTTTCGTTTCTAAATTCCACACCCTTAGTTTCTACCAGTTTTTTTTCTATTTTTGGCTCCGACCTAGTGGGTTTTATATTATATTTTGTGAGGGCATTTTTGAGTTTTAAGGGAATGACGAGAAACTCAGATGAGTTCATTGAAATATTATTAAATTACCAGTTTTTAGACATGTAAATTAATTTTTTCAGATGTTTCTTGTGCACATTTTAAATGGTTGATTTCAATTTAGATTTTTCACATTTGATGGAAAAATTCAATTTTATACCTTGAACATCTGGAACCTTGCCAAATTAAGGAGTTTCAAACTCTGAAATGGGATATTTCCAGTAAATTTAAAATATATCAAAATTCCATTCTCTTTGCTCTACTTGTAGTTAAATGTTATGGAATAGAAACTAAACTAAAATTTAATCCTGTTCAAAAATTCAACATAATACCTATTGAACATGTACTTGAAATTAAAGTAAAAACACGAACTTGTCGAATGGGCTATTCAATATTATACTATCCCCTTAATTCCCTCTTTTGCATAGAATGCTTGTAGGTTTTGACATTGTAATCAATATAAACTACCTGCATATAATCAATTAATACTTATGCTTTAATTAAGTGTGGTCGACTCAGGTCAATTTACAGGTAAATTCCAAAATTAAGCCAATTTGTTTGGTCATGAAGTCAGACTTTTAATTTGCCTGAAATGAATGGCGTTAAACTGGATGACTGATGCGAGTCGACAATTCTTAATTCATGCATTAGATTTTAGTGCCTGACATTATCTCATTTTGGCACCGCATTAATATATGTCCATATGTTAGATCTGGAACATGAGTACCGACTTTCGGAGGAATTCTGCAGGAATCATTTCTTAGTGGGAGTTTTACTTCAGGAAGTGAAATTGGCCTTAAACGAAGTTCGAGACGTCCGGAAAATTGCCGTCAATGTGCTAAGAAATCTGCTGGCCAAGCATGCCTTTGATGACCGTTACCAAACCAAGGTTACACTTTGCTTTTACAAATATACTAAGGGCGTGTTTTATTCCTGCTGTACGCATGGAGCGGCCGGAATTACTGCCTGGCTTTTTAAATTTATCTTTGTCTTTTATATTTACAGGCACAACAAGCCAAGATTGCGTCCCTTTATCTTCCATTTATAACGATTATTTTGGAGAATCTGAATCGTCTGAATTGCCCAGAAAATGCCACTGCAAACTCATCATCAACCAGCACATGTAATGGCTCTTTAACTGGTCTGCCAACCACTCCTATTGCCAGTCATGGTGTTACAAACAGCGTTGCATCCCTGGCTGCCATAGCAACACCTTTGACGACGCAGCGCTTGCTCATGCACCGTTATACCATGGGACCTGATGCGGTAACGCCACAAAATGACAGGAACAGGCGTGATTCCAGTTACCTGACCATGATTGCTGGTCAAGGTGGGTAATATAAATATATTACCAATTTGCCTATGCTTGTAACATCCTGCAGTATTACAACAAGAGTTTTATTTGTACTGTATGGAGGTCATACTGTTGTGGTTAATCTGTAAAATTTTAAAGTAACAACGATTTTAAATGTACATGAAACCTAAATTGTATTAAGGACTGCTATGCGCGTATCAGTTAAAATAATACAATTAATTACAGCGAGTGTGGGTCATTCAACTCTTTCATCAGGTGCCTCATCAACCTCCTTAAATAGCTCCTCCTCCACGTTGTCAGCTGGTTCCAACCCAGAAGCTGAAAAGGAATCCGGTGCAGGCAACGAAGGAAAAAGCAAAATCGATGGACGTCCTGGACATAACAGGTAGATTTTTGCATAGAAAAATATGTGCAACATTAAAAGTAATGGTCTATAACTAATGCCGTCTTGTATATTCTTAGATCACAGTCGGTCCCTCTCAACACTGTGCGCTACGACAAACTGACACCAACAGAGGTCAAGGATTTGCTTATATGCTTTTTGTATATTGCAAAAAATGTGAATGAAGGTAAGAATTTTCTTGCATCATGTTAGTTGAATGGAGGTTTTAATGTTTAATTTCTCTAAATCTTTGGCTGTGTGTGTCTTAAGATATGTTTTGAAATAGCTCCTGAAAAGCATCATTTAAGTTATTTGTTTATTGTATCAGTTAATATATATCATTGTAGAATTACTAATTGGATGGTGGCAACAATGTTCTGATTTTGACATTCTGGATTTCTTTCAAATTTTGGAGTATGTATCAAACCTTGACTTATTGAAATTTTCTTAAATCCACATTGGTTATTATTATAATTTTGTAATGTATTTTTGTATAGAATAAGTCTTCAGCAGTTTAAATACCTTGGGAAAAAGCAAATAGGAAGCACAAGGTAAATAAATGTCAATTATTTTTATCTATTTTGTCTAGCAACATATTTGGCTAACAGCTTTTTTAAATATTATTTATTTAGCAAAGGAGAAATTCAAAATGGGGCTACACCAAAATCTATGACGTTGCCAGCCAGGATTGTGCCACCTCATTTTTCAAACGGAGGAAGTCGTACAATGAGTTCTTGTAGTGAAACGAATACAATGGGTAATCTTCGCAACTTTGTAAATTTAGATCCTGAAGCCAGATTTCAGTGCATTCTAGAAATTCATTTACCACTATATTTTTTTCTCAGAGTCCTCTGTAGATGCAGATAGTCGGCACAGGGCTTTACTAGAAGCTAACATTGCAACTGAAATAGGGTTCATCACGCTTGACCTGTTGGGTCTTTACTGCTTCCATTTAAAGGTTTGATGGATAGAAAGTAATCTTATCTCATTGACATATCCAGTAATCCTTTATTAATAACGAACACATCTTTTGTATTGCCAGGAACAACTTCTTGAGAATGATGGTGACAATCACATAATGAAGAAAGTATTCGACATCTACATTTTCTTTTTGCAAGTTGGTCAGTCTGAGAAGCTGTTACAGCATGTATTTGCTGCCATCCGTGCGTTCATTGCCCAGTTTCCAGTAGCATTGTTTCAGGGTAGTGCTACGTTGTGTGGAAAACTGTGCTACGAGGTAATCTTTCCTTAAAATATAAATAAGTGTGGTATTTTTTTTTTAAGAAACTAGAAAAGATTTTTATAGATTCTCAATTGTATAGATTCTCAAGTGTTGCAGTTCACATCTTTCAACGACTAGAAATGAAGCGTGTGCCATATTATATCTGCTGATGCGTGGAAACTATGAATTCACAAAAAGAAAAGGAATAACCAGAGTTCATTTACAGGTAAAATATCCAACATTCTAGACAAATTTTACAACCGATTTATTTTAAGGCTTATTTATAGCTGATGTTTTTAAATTTATTCACGAGTGTCCAAAAGTCACATGTACAGTTATCTATATAACAAAAGACGAAATTTTGTGTTAGCTATAATTGCAACTTTGAATATTATTTCATTTTTAGGTTATAATATCAGTGTCCCAATTACTCGGTGAAGTTACCGGCTTAAACTGCAATAGGTTTCAAGAAAGCCTCTCCATTATTAATAATTATGCCAACAGCGATAAAGCAATGCAGTCTAACAGTATGTAACTGCTGATGCATGCAATATTTTGAAATAATATGAATGAATAATTCAATAGATTCAGTTTGGAGAGTTGCTTATGGTGCACCATTGCTCTAGGTTTTCCAACTGAAGTTAAAGATTTAACGAAACGAATCCGTACTGTTTTGATGGCTACCATGCAAATGAGGGAGCACGAAAGCGATCCAGAAATGCTCATAGATTTGCAGCACAGTCTTGCTAATGGCTATGCAGCGACTCCTGAACTTAGGAAAACATGGCTTGAGAGTATGGCCAAAATACACAAGAAAAACGGCGACTTGTCGGAAGTAAGTACATGTACTCCATTTTATTTTTGTCAAGCCAACGTTTCATAGTCTAATGGGAGTTTGCCAACTAAGTGTTCATGTCAGTGCATAACATCTCATCATATTAACTTTTATATGGTAGAAAATGTATTCCGTGTTTATATTATAGGCCGCATTTTGCTACATACATGTTGCTGCATTAATTGCAGAATACCTGAAGCAAAAAGGTAAATTAAAAGTATTTCTTTCTTCAAGATGGGATTCGTGAATTTCCAAATTATATATTTTTAAAATTGGAAAAACTGCCTATTTTAGGAATTTTTGAGTATGGCTGCAAGGCTTTTGCAGGCATTTCTCCTAGCATATTACGGGATGAATGTTCTATCAAAGAAGACTCTGGAATGCAGGATACGCAATACACAGAGGTGCATATTTTAACTTGTTTCAAATTGGCATAATTAAGTATAACCCATTTAAGTTAATGTTTAAAAGGTTTTAAGTTATAAGTAGTCATTTTTCAGAAAGAAAATCAAAGCTTTATTCTTTACATATGTATATTTATAGGAAACTTTGGTGAATATGTTGAGAGAAAGTGGTGAAATGTTAGAAAAAGCAGAACGATACGAGCTCATTGCTGATATTGCAAAAATCCTCATCCCAATCTACGAACGACAAAGAGACTATGAAGTAAGAATTTAAATTGTTACTATAATATTAATCCGTTTTATAGAAGTAATATTTTTTGTGTTTTAATTTTGTTAAATAGAATTCATTTTAGTATTTTACTACAGTACAAATTATCTCATATGAGCCTTTTAAAAAATTATTATGCAATTGAAAACATAAATTGTCATAAATGGATGTTACGTTTTATTGAAAACATGCACTTTCAAATTTACAGTCCCTATCGGAATGTCACAAGAATCTACATATTGCTTACGATAAAATCATTGCTGTGAACAAATCTGGCAAAAGATTATTAGGGAAGTTCTATAGAGTTGCATTCTTTGGGCAGGTATATACAGTGTTTTTTTTAATTCTATGGCGTTCTGAAGGTTCAGTGATCTGCAGAGGGTTCTTCGTATTTGAAAGTTTATAACCATTGCAGAGCTTTTTCGAGGAAGATGCTGGGAAGGAATACATCTACAAAGAACCGAAAGTGACCAGTCTTCCTGAAATTTCGGAACGACTGTATTGTTTGTTCTGTGAAAAGTTTGGCAAAGATGCTGTGAAAATGATCATGGATTCTGTAACCGTAAGCTGCGCCCGTCAAAACACCTTATTTTCAGGCATACAGATGTGCGTCTCAGGATATTGATCACCCTGGTCTTTTTTGTTTCTTTGTTAACTAGGTGGATCAGAAAGATCTTGATCCAAAATATGCATACGTTCAAGTGACACACGTAACTCCATATTTTGAAGAGAAGGAATTGATGAATCGAGTCACCGAATTCGAAAGGAACAACAACATTTGCCGTTTCATGTTCGAGACCCCGTTTGTCATGGGAGGAAAGAAAGCCAGAGGAGCTCTGGAAGAACAGTGCAAACGCAAAACTATTCTTGCAAGTATGTATTTTTTTTTAAAAAACATCTCCAATCTCTAAATGTTTAATCCAGAAATGATAGGGACATAGTTTGCGGACGTTTTTAATACAGCACGAAAACCCTCGTTTTCAGCCATTTATCCATTTCCTTACGTGAAGAAAAGAATTGCAGTTTTTTCGAAAAATGTGTTGGAACTCTCACCTATTGAGGTGGCAATCGAAGAAATGGAAACTAGAGTGACTGAGCTTAAAGAAGTCATCACACCAGTTGTGCCTGATTTGATAAAATTGCAACTAAAGTTACAAGGGAGTATTAGTGTCCAGGTAATTGAATTTAGCTTTCGTTCATGATATGCACAAGTCGGGAATAGAAATTTGGCAATAAAAGACGTTCATGTATCCATAAATTCCTATTAAGGTTAATGCTGGACCTATGGCATATGCAAGCGTGTTTCTCGATGATAAAACTTCTGGGAAATATCCAAAAGAAAAAGTTTGGGAACTGAAAGAAGTTTATAGGTATGTCACCCGTCAGGTTGAAGTTGTGAAATAATCACCGATAGCACATTCATTTTGTCAACAATTATCATCCTTTTAGAAACTTTATAAGAGTGTGTGGCAAAGCACTGGAACTCAATGCCAAGTTGATTAATTCAGATCAGCACGAGTACCACGAAGCCATGAAATCGAATTTCCGAGAGCTTGTAAATGCATTGTCAGACATGCTTCACGAAAAGGTAAATTTGACTCTATGTGATTTATTGGTTTCATCACTACATGCAATGATGCATTCGATTTCCTTGATTTTAGTTCTATGAAGAAAAAACGTCGAGTCCTGGAAGAAATTCATTAATCTTCTTCAACTACATTAGTGCCACTCCAGGGTCAAGTACTGCATAAGTTGTCATCAAGTCGACATGATTTTTCAGAGGTAGATTTACTCAAAATGATTATCCTACCAAAAGCATACCAGTGTGAACATTTTTATTATTTTGCTGTGGTTTCTCCAAAATACCATAAGTGACCGTGCAGAAAATGTAATTACTCTCCTACAAACAATAATTTAGGGTTTTAGAAACCTCACACTAGAGGGAATTTAATTTGAGCCGGCTTTACTATGTGGCATAACCTTGGTGGAACGTTTTTCAGGTAGATTAATACCATGATTACGTTTAAAATTGGAGTTTGATTCAAAAACGTAAAAAATGGATTGGGCAATGTGTAATTACTGTCAATAGATTGGTAATGCGCCATGTTGTCCCAAATTGTAAATTATGGTGCCTTAAAATTAGAAAACGTGTGTTAAATGGATTTCCCATTTTTTAGGATGATCAGTTTCAATTTTCTTTGAAATAGGATAAATTGCAGATTTTCCAATAAATTATGTAAATGATCAACTGTGCAAAAAAGATGTTTACATTATCTCAGAAATGTTTTATAAATGACGTGCAGGTTAGATACCTCAAATATTTTAAGCCAATGAAATACTATTTTTACAATAGAATGATACTATGAAATGTTCAGGTGTCTTGTTGAAGCCATTACATAAAACGTTGTCCATGCATGGGCCCATTGGGCAAATCCTGGTGAATACAAAATGGCAATTTTCGATGTCACAGCTGTTTTAAATCTTGTAAATTGTAAATATTATTACAGATGCTTGTACCATGTACAGTTTTATTGTTCTTCATTTTTTATTTGACATCCATGTGTAAAATAGCAAGTGTTATTCGGACTCTGATTGTTAAGGCTTGTTCACTATTTATCATAATTCAGCAACTGATGCTTTTGGAAATGTTTCGCCATCGATCCTAAAAAAGTTAAAAACGAGAAGAAAGCCAAAGACAGTGTTGATAATGTTATTCTCCGGACTCGAATTGGGTGAAATTCGTTTTAAATATCATGCCTTTCAGAGTTTTAGTTTTTCCAAAATTATATTTTATAAATCAGGTTTTTGCTGAATTATGATAAATTAACCCAGACTAAAAGTTAAAAATCTCTAAATTTGTCAATAGGCCATTGCACCTAGTTAATTTTCATATTACTTGTGATGATGCTGAAAAAATATCCACGTTTTAGTAAATAGATATTTCCAATGTACAGATTCCAAGCTGGATTTAATAAAAGAAACTTGATAATTTGTTATTGTTCTCCAATAGGACTTCATGTTACAAGAAGCTGTAAGCCTTGATGTCATAGCGAGTTTTGGAATTAATACTGCAGTAATTCCAAATTTATTTCAGTTAGCATAGTAGAGTAAGCAATTTGTTCATTGCATTTTCTATGCACTGTATATTTTATGTTATACATTGTAAAGCTAACATTTTTTTGAAAATAATTTCAAAAATAAGTCAATTGATAAAACTAGAAAACAGGATCATCTTTGTCGGAATCCCAACCAGAAGATTCAATCACTGGATGGTCAAAATCTACTTCGACATTATATTGAAAATCTGGATCCCCAGGTTTCTTCCTATTGGCTTCAAATATTTCGTTCATTATGTCTTTTTTCCTCTGTAACGTATCTTCATCAACCTTATTTAGATCCTCTTCTGGGTCAATTGAAAATTCTTTTTCAACTTCTTGTAAAATGTCTTTCAAAGCAAATCCCTTCATGTTTTCTTGGATGATTCTTGCAAGCTTTTCCAGTTTTATGTTTGGAACTGAGTTCAAATAAAAGTCATGTTTCTCTTTTAGTTCAGCAATTATTGGCTTGACGTTTGAAGTCTTGCTGAAGTTGTGAAGAGGCATTATTCGTTCATGTAACTTTCCTTCGTCTTTATCTTCATAGTATAAAATGACTGCAGGTGGCCTGAAGCGAATGCCACATTTCTTTACAGTGAGGTTTGATGGCATGATATTAATTATCAATTTGTATAAACCTGTAACACAACAACATGCATTTCGATTAGGAATGGATCCATATCATATACGAATTTTCGCGGTTTGCAAAGGCTAGCTGCTAAGTTATGGCATGCCTGCGAATCAATACATTGATTGGCTTAGGATTTAAAACGATTCATACTAAAAGATTTAAGAATTTTCTTGAGCAGTAGTTTGGGACATTTTCTTTTCACTACAGTTTACTGTATAATACTATTATAAAACACTAGAACCTACTGTTTGACCTTTCAGCTATGCAGACGCATCTATGGCAGGCTGCTGCCAACACCCAGCTCGCCGGCTTAACGTAAGCCGGTGATGCCCTACTAAAATAAGCCGACAGATGGTATAAAATAACACGATTTTCGAGAAGAAAAATAACAATCAAACACAAGAAAATTTAAAATAATCTTGTGGATCACAATAACGTAATAAATTTACTGTTGCTCTTTAAAATAATGTTTTTTATATTGGCTGTCAGCTTATTATATGTCAGTAATTTAGAATGGGTCAATTAGAGGTCACTGTTTGGGGGCAGCACAGTGCTCTGTTTGCAAAATTACAAACATGCATTCATAGCCCACGCTTTTTTTATGGTGAAC
The DNA here is from genome assembly GCA_034696685.1 of Julus scandinavius. Lineage (NCBI taxonomy): Eukaryota > Metazoa > Arthropoda > Diplopoda > Julida > Julidae > Julus > Julus scandinavius. The sequence continues at coordinate 14,261 of JAQGAE010000226.1, read as the reverse complement.
ACAGTTAATGCTTTTTAATGGTGAACCCTTTTTAATTACATGATCAAAAGAACTATGCAGTTATTTTAGCGCTTGAGCATCTCATCAATAAGTAAGTAGTGAAAAATTATATTGATTAATTGATAATTTGTAGAATGCCTGTGTGATTTCAGCCATAGCGTGCAAAATTAACTATCTAGATCGAATGACATGGTCGATCCACATGCATCATGTTCTGACTTGTTTATAAAGACAAGCATATTAGTAATGACGTTCCTGTTGTGAGTCAGTGCAATATTTTGATAATAATTATATAATATAGTACCGCCATAGTACTAAGCTATTGCACCAATGATAAACAATTCATCAAAGGTAATAAATGACAAGACTTTTAAAGGTAATCTAATGTCAAGAAAGTAATTACTCGATGAAACCCCACACCTTTTACAAGTACAGACATATATATATAAACAGTCATATATAATATCTATGATTAAGTAAAGAAACTTGGAGGGAATTGAAAAAGGATCATTTAGCAACCATGCTGACCAATATGTCATCGGATTGATTCAGATGCCTCTATGGTCATTGACTAAATTAATCATGGTTGTATTCTAGATTGCCAAAGGACTATACAGTGCACAGTTAGTCTTTCAAAATGTGGCCGCAAATTTTGGATTTGACGAAAGATGAATGCAAGAAAATGTTGCGGCGCCTGGGTATGTGCAGCGATCGTATTTGGCTGTGGTATTATTTGGTATGAGTGTGGTAACAGTATTATTACTTTGTTATGTTTTAGAATTGGAGGCATATTATTCGATTATCACGGCATTTCGTGCACAAGGCGATCTTACCAAAGAAAAGAAAAAAGTGCTTCAAGATTTATGCAACCTTCTGGGGTATTGAAATTAATTAATATATTTTTAAATAATTTCTCGTTTGAATGTATTTTTATTCATTTAAAATTTTGAAATGTGTTTTATTTAGAATCTCAACTGAGCGCCATAGAGCAGAAATCCGCAGAGCAGTAAATGATGAAAAGTTAACTACCATAGCTGATCAGTAAGTTTAATTAATATTAAAGGAGGATTTTAAAAATGGTATATCAAAACATTTCGTCTCTTTTGTGTAGCCCTTTTTAGATTCAGATATGCAATTATAGCCTGTTGCTTGAAATTAGGATTTAAGCATATTCTTTGATGTTAACGTTTCTCATTTTTGTTTTCTAAGAATTTCTGGTTGTAGCAAATCTAGCGAATGGGCTATCGAAGGCCGGCGATTGATTCCTCTGATGCCACGATTAGTTCCGCAGACTGCCTTTACCGCATTTGCGAATAACGCTGCAAATGTGGCAGCAGCACAGAATGCTTCAATGCCACCACCTTCATCTACGAATAATAAACTTGGTAAGCTAACTTCAATGTTACTCTTGCATCAAAGCTTGTCTTCAAGTGTTGGTGAGATTCAAATTGATTGGACAATTATTTGTGTTGCTCATTTTTTTATTAATTCCTTTAACTTTGGTTTCATATAGAAGTAATTCATGCATCTAGTGATATAGAGATGACACCTTTGAAGCCAGTTTCTGGGAATAAGTCAGTATATACAGCAAGGCAGTCTCCCAGTTCATCTTCGCACACAACCCATGCTTTCCCAGATTTGCAATCAGAAATTAGGCATGATGGATCTTTGGACAACTTTGCTGAGGAGGTGGAAAATCAAGTGTACTCAGCCCAAGAATCTCATACCACAACTGCCACATCAGGTAATGTTGTAATGCTTCCAGGAGGAATGTCTGTACTTGTAAAAGGTGTGGGGTTTCATCGAGTAATTACTTTCTTGACATTAGATTACCTTTAAAAGCCTTCGCTAAACCATGTGTTTGTTTATTGCAGGACATATTGAGGGGCTTACCGATGATGATAAAAATCGGCGCCGGAAACGTTCAGCTTCCATTGAAACACCAAATATCCCTCAAAAGGTTTGAAAATGCATTTTTATAATTTGGTTTTATAAATTGCATTAGATTTTGAATGTGATTCGGTATTATGGCAATTTTATTCACAAATAATAATATTACGTTGGTTATCTTGTAACATCATTTCAATTCCAAGCAATACAAATAGCATCTAATATTTTCAAAAGCTGCTTCATAATCTAAGGCGTTATCATTAATATTTTGGTGTTAATAAATATGCAAGTATTCACAGATTTTTATGTGCTTTAATTAGGGAGCAGCATCAGCTAAATCGTCTGGTGTGCAACGTACAGTAAGCATACCTATCGGATCTTCACCTGTGCAAGTTACTGGCACTGTTACTACCTCGGGTCAAAAGGTATTTAAATTATATATATAAAAGCATTAAATAATTGTTGTCATCAAGCATGTCCGTGCTTTAAAATTATAAAAATTTCAATTGTGATAAAAAAGGTGTTTGGAAAATTGGATGATTTAAAATGTGGGCATTTAAATTAAAAAGTTTAATATTTGGTTATATGTATTGATATACATACTTCAAACCTATTTCAGTCACAGTGACAATTTCATTTTTAGTAAGTCTCGTACTTTTATTTTCACTACAATTATTTATTTTTTGTTACTAGGTTATTTTGGTATCTACCTCTGGTTCCAATTTGCCTTCTAGCATTTTGCAGCGAACTTTAGGAGGGCAAGTTAAGGCTGTTTCCACTATAGGGAGCTCATCACAAGCTCAGCCAAAGCTTTCACCTGCAACTCCAATTTTGAATAGCACTAACACAGCAAGTACTCGTAAGTATATCAACAATTGCCATCGTGCCTTTATTCTGATATAATATATTGAAGTATATTAATTTGATCTATAAATGAGCGGGAATCTGCAAAGCGTTTTCCATTCAAGAGGACTCGTTTACTGCTTTTTTTTGCCAAATCCAAAACCTATTAAGTCAAATGGTTCATAATCTTTAAACAATAGACAAAACTGGTTGGCAGAATCATAAGATGAATACTTTGCATAGAACAGACTCCACATCTTCAATTCAAATTTTATTAAATTGTAAAATTAATTTTCAAGTTATCTTCTTACTCAATGCTTTGTTAGGTTTTAAGAAGGTGTTTAATTTAATCACAGCAAGACAAAAGGGAAAAGGACCAGCAGTCCCTATTACCACCCAGCCATCAACAGCAACTGCACACACACAAACTTTACAAATTCGTAGTGGAACAGCAATGACAAAGCCTACATTCCAATTCAAAGATGGTACTGGCTTGAAAATCATCGCTCAAGCTATGCCAATGCCCGGTGGCGGGACAAAAATGATCGCAAAGTCTTCGAGTAGTGGCAGTTCTTCCCCAATTGTTGTCGTTACAAAAACTGCTTCGTTAGCTCCTGGTTAGTGGATTTAATCTATTGAGTAAATGTTAGTTTCTGCTCATGTATTTAGTGTTGCACATGGTTCCTTGAACAATTTGTATAAAATAGGAATTCAATCTGGAACAAGGGTTGTAAATGTCATCACCACGCAAGCTTCCACAGGCAAAGTACTTGTGCCAACCTCGTTCAGTGTTGCTAAAAGTGCTGGTTCCCCTTCATTGGTCACGGTAGGGTCGAAAGGACGACAAACTGCTCTGGTTAAAGTGGCTCCTACAATGTCATTGACATCCCAAGGTATGCTTATTGACATGATTTATAAAAGTTAATCATTAACCGATATTGCATTTATTAAAGAGAGAGTAAATCTAATATCTTATTTTTTATTTTTACATTGTTGAAAGTACATGCTTTCAAGTGTTGCAAATCACCTTAATGAATTTGCTAATTGTTATCGTAGGTGGCAAGCCAAATCTCTTCGTCGTGCAGAAAGCACACTTGTCAGCTTTGTCATCTGGAAATGCGGTACCTTTGCCTGCATCGGTTACTGCTTGCGCACAAACTGTTTTACGCCCAAATTCTGAAATTAGCCAAGATGAAAAGGTTAGAATACTTTCCATTTTTACTTTTACAGTGTTCATGTTTTACCTTATGCATGCAATGCAAACTTTTTACCCAATTTTGAGAAGTGCTGGTTTTAAAGCATAATAAAGGGTATGAAGTAGAATCCCGATAAATATGCATAATTTTCTTCAATAAAAAGCCCACATGAGTATTTGTCCTTGTTTTATGAAGCATTAAAAAGTTTATAATGCAAAGAGGTAAGCTTGGTCCAGGTTCTCTGATCATTATCGATGTTCCACTGTCTGTGAAACTGAGAAATTCGTTTAACTTATTTTTGCTTTATTCCATTCATTGTTAGACAAGCCAAATAGAAATGAAAAGTACTGTGTTAGCTGACCTACTTCAAGCAGCTGGAATTCTTCCAGATGGTGCATCAGCAGATATCCAGACAATAGAAATAACAGAGCAATCAGATAGTGGAGAGGAACATAAAGTTGAAGATCATATTCAAGCCAGAGTTGCCGATGCACCAACAAGTAAAATCAATAATTTTATGTTATTATTTATTGGTAGAATATGGCAACGTTTTTTTGCCATTATTGTAAACAGTTGTCTTAAGTTTAATTCAGAAACACTCTTCAAGCATTGTATGTATTGATTTGAATGCATGTACACTTAATAAACTTCCTGCTATGAACTTGCTTTGTAGCGGATGAACAGTGGATGGTTGCCGGAGATAAGGCAACATCAGAAGAGGAACAAGTACAACAAGAACAACTTTCCCAAATTTCTAGATATGAACTGCCAAAGTCAAACAGGTTAGTTTAAAAATTAAAAACGACATAGACATGCATATGGAAATGAAGTTCTTAGACTTTATTTTAAATTCATGCATTTGCATTCAGCAGCCAAAAGCAGAATTTGCCATTTATGATTGAAGACAGTGGCAGTCTGGAATTACGTAAGTAAACTTTACCTTAGGCAGTGTTTAATTTCGATATTGTCTACAATTTAGTTGTTTTTTAGAAGGAAATACTCCTACAACTCAAGCTTCCAAACTTACAATGATGACACTAGATTTGTTGAAACAAGCTGGTGTTGGTGCCATTTCCAAAAGTACTGACAAATTACCAACCAACGTTGTAAGTTAAAAACAATGTCCCCTAATCTGGTTTGATTTACAATTTTTTGCTCACTGGCTTTCCAAATGTTCAAAATGTTTTGTTTGATCCGCGGATAGGAGGAAAAATCTAAATCAAGTTCCGTGACAGATATTGAGCAATGCAAAGTGACTTCCTCTGGTCAAACAATGCTTGGGGAAAATGGAGAACTTGATCCAACAACTGGAATATTCTACCCATACCCATCTGATGCCCAGGAAAAGCCCATTTTAGGAGAACCAAGCGCCTCTGGTAGGTTTGATTTTTAAAAATAACATCTACTCGGGTTTTCTGTTTTGGATCTAGATTTAACTGTCACAAGTATTTGTTACCCATCAAATACATTCTCGAATAATGGATGGCTGTGTAATAAACATTGGAAGCTTTCAAATCAGTTTTGAAAGTTTTCATATGCTTAATTTGTAAATCATCTGGGGGTGTGTTAGAAGCAATTGAAATTTTTGTCATGCTTTGGCAGTTTGCATGTGCAGCTGATTATCTTATCTGGGACAGTTTGGACATAAAACGTCATCGGATACTGTGTGTTTGTAATGCAATATCATTTGTTAGTTACACATAAACGTTTGGAACATAATCTTATCACTCAAGGTTAAAACCGATCTCAACTACACAATTTTTAAAAAATGGAATATTATTACTAGGAGCAGTAAAAAGCCTTCCACGGTCTGAGACTGCCGAAGGAAATGCGTCGTTGGGCTTTCCTTTAATTAAAACTGAAGCAGAACAGTCGAGAAGCATTGTTGATCCAGGAAGTGCAGCAAATAGCATTGAAGTACTGCAATATCAAGATGAGGTTGCAAAGAAGTCTTTTGATGCCTTTATACCAGCCAATACAGAAAATGCTCCACCAGTAGCGATAAAAGAAGAAATCGATACCAATAGCAACAAAGCTGGCGATGCTTCCACACTTCTAAAGGAACAAAGTTCTTCTGATGTTACGGTAAAATCCGAGGCAGAAGTCAAGGCGGCAGAAAACATGCAACATAAAGGTGGTGTGAAAGTTTCATTGGCCCCCACTTCTTCTCTCCGAGCGTTGTATCGGGGAGTTACCTATAGCAAAGAAGATGCAGTTGCCAGGAAAAAAACTATGCAAAGTACCAGACTCGAAATTGTTGATGTTGATGCTAAGCGGCCAGATACTCTTGGTGATTTACAGGAAAATTCACCATCCCCTGCAACATCTGTCCAGGGTAGAGATAACACCGAAGACAACGTTGTTCAGACCACTGAACAAGAGGAGGTTGAAGAAATCTTGGAATGTGAAGAAGTTCATTTTACCGATGACAATATAATCACTGGCATAATTGAAGAGACTGTTATAACAATGGATGATAGTGAACACAACGTGATAATGGAGCGCAATCAGTCTAGTTTTACTCCTGAGACTATCGAGTTAGGTAAAGATGAGTGTCCAAGTAGTGAAATTGCATCTAATGTACAGTGCACGCCAGCTAGCAAACAAGAAAATGAACCAGAGACCTGTTCGCCAGTCGTCGAATTTGAAACAGTCACATTTCCTGGGGTTCAAGTGTCAATCAAAGATGTGATGGCTAGTTCAAAATCGCAGTCTTCAGGTATGTTGAAAAGCATTTGACTTTTACCCCCTTATGTAATTAATTTATTCAATTTGATTATCATTATTACAATTTATTTACTAACAAAAAAAAGTTAAATTCCCGAATCAAATCAGTAGAAAACTAGAATTATATTTATATAGAACAGTGATTCTTAAACCTTAATTCTCAATACCTTTTTACAATTTTAAAAATTGTTAAAGACCCATAAAGGTTTTGTATGTGTAGGTTAATCCTAGCAATAATTAAAATATACAAATATTTAAAAAATAATGTTTTTATGAAAGCAATTTTAACCTTGCGAAAACCATGACTCATTTTTCAAGGTTCAAGCATTTTTATGGTCACCGATTCCGTGGTTGAGAGCGACTCCATAAACCTACCCCTGGTTGTTCCCCTTCCCGATGATATCGTCGCTGTCGAAAACATCGAGCTGTCAGAAGAGAGTAGCGGTAAAATCCCGATTGCGGAGTTAACAGTTCACGACGATGGTTCAACATCCTACGTTGTCACGCAGCAGGTAGTTGAAGATTTTGGATCAGAGCATGCTAACGAACTTGTGTTTTTATGCAAGTCCTTTTACTATGTTAAATATTATAATGCTTTTTAAGTAACCGAGGACTAGCATGTAGAACCGCTGTTTTCTATTCCAGAACGAACACGAGTCCGCCTGTGAGTCGCCAAAAAGTCCAATTCAGTTTGATTCAGTCAAAGAAGAAAACGACTTGCCTTCTTCATCTTCCGGTATTGTGTGAAAAAGTGTTGGGAATTGACCTTGTATATTACCATGCCGTTTTCCAGACTACTTCACATTTTTGTTTTATATTTTTAGGAAGTGTCAGGGGCACCGGTAAGCGGAAACGAAAACCTAGTACTCATAAGGCAAGCGCGTTTGAAGATACCAACACGTCACATCTTTCTGGCTGGGTTAGATCAGCTATGGGGTAAGATACACTTCAGTACATCCTTCTTATTTAGAAAATCCCCCCAAAAAATATGGGAATGTTAATTTAAGAAATGCGTTTTTTAGACTTCTTCTGCGAGTAATGAAATTCCGTGGGTCCAAGCGAATGAAGGGAGAACCTGGCGCCTCACATTGGTTTTTACATCCAGGTATAAGAATTTTCCACTAAGTCAATATTTTTAAGATTTAACACTTAGTCGTTTTAGCATATAAAATAGATGTTCTCCTTTTATTTAAAAAAACGTGGAATGTTTCAATGTTTTATAAAACAGTTAATATTTTTTTTGTTTAGTAACTGAGGATGAAGCACCTGGCTATCATCAAGTTGTTAAGTATCCAATGGATTTTTCAACTGTGAAGAAAAAGCTTGAGGTTAGCTTTTGTTCCGGTTAAATACTAACTAATTGACTGCTAGATTTCTAAAACAAATTCTTCTCTAATTTTATTGGTAACAGACGGGCTGCTATCAAGATGTATCAGAGTTTAACCAAGATATGAATCTGGTGAAAATTAACTGTGACATTTACAATCCTCCACAACACGAGGCGAGGCTGGACTGCGAAGACGTTTTTCAATTTTATAATCAAGAGTACGACAAACTCATCGAGAAGTGGCAGAAAACGCATTTATTTTCACCCAGCCAGAAAAAACTCAAGTTTGTTTGATGAATTGTGACCATTTGTTTTAATGTTTTTTGTTGTTTTTTTCATTTTTTCAATGTAAATTTATCATGAGTTAACAAGTCGTTAATTCGTCAAAAATTCATACCATTCATCATATTTGTTTCTTATCATTTCACAAATTTATACAAACCTTAAATAAAACTATTTTGCTGATATGTTTTGTCCTACATCATCTTACAACCTGTATTTTTTTAGATATACAGGGTGACCACAAGCCTGTCAGAATAAGGAAGTAACAGCAGTATCATAAAAATAAAACTTTTCACATCATTTAGAAAATTGTCAGGTATGCTCAACCTTAATTTCATAGTTATTGTGAAATAGACTTCGCAGCTCTTCACTATAGTAAAATAAATTGTTTAGAGATTTTATTGACGCCCTGTATTTCGTAATATAAGCTTTGTTCGAAATGACAAGCAATATGAACGACCCTCTCCAAAAAAAGAACTACACTACACCCTCAGGTTTCTGTAGAATAACAATATGGCTCTTGGCGCTTGAACTGAAATTATTGAAATTTAAAACATTATGATAACTTTTGAATGTGGTCTTTTGAAAACCTTACCTGGTGCAGTTATTCGTATGTTATAAAATAAGTTATTACAGAAGCTAAACAGATGGAGGATAACTTAGAGAAACATGATTCGCCGAACGTTCCTATGGATGTCGTGATGGACTTGCAAGTCTCAGACGAAACTGTAATAACAGAGGAAACCCACGATGATACAGGTCCAAGTGAAACACAAGATCCAAATTTAACAACTGAAATTCAAGATCCAAGTGAAACGTTACCGATAACCGAGTCAGAAAACTTATCGGCTTTAGACACGAACTCCAGTGGAGTTCTCAACAATCTTCTCCATGAACCTACTCAAGATGACAAGGACAGTGACACTGTTCAAATACAAGCCAGTGATGCTGGCAATCCCCAAGATGTATGTACTGAAGAAAATGCAAATTCCCAGAACAAATTTGGGACCTTAGATTTTCAGTACGAACCAGTAAGGTACACTGGAGCGTGGACCGAATTCGTTGGCTCTCCATCACTGCCTAACAATTTCGCAAAGGGATGTAAATGGTAAGCTTGACAAGATAACTTTTATGTATCTTTTATTTGAATGGCATGCATGCAGCTGAGGACGTCATGTCTTGGTTTTGATACCTTTAATTGTTCTAGGAAACTTCCATGCACAGCTAGATTTAACTACATAAACTATTTTGTTATTACAGGTCTCCAGATGGCTTGTGTGTTTTGACAAACAGCACTGACAACTGTTTAAGGCTATTTGACTTGCCGCAGGCTTTCTATTCAACAGAAAACACAGATTTCAGTAGTTTACCTGAAATGGTAATTTATTAGTACATGTTTTAGTTATGTTCACATGGTCGTTGTTGTGTGTTCCTTAGTCACCATGGATTGTGAAGTTCTGTGTTAAATGGGTTTGATTTCTGGAAACAAATTGCTGCAAAGTAAATTCCAACGCTTTGCTTATACTGTAATATATTCAATAGAATAGGGTGAATTTTATTCTTTACTCATGCAGACTCCAGTCTTAAAGATAAAGGAATCTGACACAGTGTATGATTTTTGTTGGTATCCGTTGATGAATTCTTCAGATCCTTCATCTTGCTTGTAAGTTTTATTTTGTGTTGCTATTTATTATTATCCAAGATATTAACAATGATGTAAAGAAGATTTGAACAAACTAGGGTAGTAAAATTAGGATGAAAGTCAATCAATATTTTTTTCTGTCAAATTTATTTATTCGAATTAGTTTTGTGAAAATTTACCAATTTCTTAGTTAATTGGAAAATTAATTAAAAAAATTATTTTCATTTCAGATTTGTTAGCACTTCCAGATTAAATCCTGTTCATGCTTGGGATGCATTCACTGGTCAGTTACGAGCAAGCTACAGAGCTTTCAATCATGTGGTTAGTGTGCACGGTGTCTTCAAAAAATAAGTATCTGATAGCAAATCTAAATAAAGCTTTAAACCTATGAGAATTCTAAGAATTGCAAACTATGTAATATGCTGGATATGCTTTTTCAGGATGAGGTCGTAGCAGCTGTTAGTGTCGCATTCGATCCTTTTGGCACAAAACTTTACTGCGGATTCGATAAATGTATTCGGGTGTTCGACGTTAGTGTTCCTGGTCGGCATTGTACTGAATATTATATGAAAGGTAATTTCATTATAAAGTTGGTATCCTTATCGCTTGAATTTATATTTAATTATTGCTTCTACATCTTTTTTGTTTTAATTTTCAATCAGCACAAGGACAGAGTGGAATAATATCCTGCATCGCCGTAAATCCAACAAATCCAAAGCAGTTTGCTGCAGGCTCATATCTTCGCACTAGTAAGTGTTATAAAACTATGATAGAGCATTAACGACATAACGAATTTGCAGTATTTAATTTTCATTTAATACCAAAATCAACCGTGTATAGACATTTCTACAACAATATTCCTTAACAATTCTAGTTGCACTGTATAATGAGCCCAAAGGCAAACAAGAAATGTTTCTTGAAGGACAAATCGGTGGAGTTACTCAGTTAATGTTTTCACAGGATGGAACCAAACTGTACAGCGGAGCTAGAAAGGTAGGTTCAGCGAGTCTGCAACACTTGCTAAAGGTCTAAATTCAATCATTTTATTTTAAATCCACCATTACTTAAAGTAGTTTTGATACTACAAATGTATGTATAATCTCTAATTAATTGCAATCTTGCAGGATCCGCATATTCTTTGCTGGGATTTAAGGTTTCCAGATAAGGTTCTCTGTGCAATGCGACGTGAAGTTACGACTAATCAAAGAATTTACTTTGATATCGATAAGTAAGGACTGACTTAATTCTCATAAATCTGGTTTCTGGTGCGGGTTCAAAAAGAATGATCCTAAATGTCAACAAATATTTGAATAGATCTGGCTCATATCTCATATCTGGTGGCACTGATGGTATAACTTCAGTCTGGGATTTAACAAAGGCCATCAATGATGAGGAAGGAGAATTTCAAATTTTAAATCCCATTCTGAATTTTAAGGCAAATAATGACTGCGTGAATGGTGTTAGGTGAGGAAATTTGTTTTTGTTCTTAAGGCTTTTGGAGATATCGTGGTATTTATGGATTGCTTAATGATTTTTGCAGTTTCAATCCTATATATCCTATGTTTACTACTTCGTCTGGTCAAAGGAAATATCGAGAACCTGTAGAAAGTGAAAATGAAATGGACGATGAAGACATGTTTACGGATAAACATATTACGTATGATAATTCTTTGTGCCTGTGGTGGGCTGGCAGCTTAGCAGATGATAAATAAGTTCAAATAATTAGCAAAAATATTTTAAACAGTTGTGATTAAATCATTTTATACACAATGCAATTATTCTTGCTATCATTTTTACAAAAGACACAGTATATTATACTTAATTTTAACTTGAAGCAAATGTAAGTACATTTTCATGTATTGTACAGGTTGTAGTTAGAAGGTAATCAATCTAACTTGAAGAAATGGAACGCATTAAATGTGACGAAATATGGAAATGTTAAGGTAAATTTCAGTATTATTCAAAATACTCGTTTGTTTAGTTCATATTGTTCATGCACATTTTCATTAATTGTAGAAAACTTACTGAAACATATTGGTCTCGTGTTGATTGTTGCGCGTTAAAGACCCCTCGAGAGGGGGTGGAAGTCCCCCTCGTAGGCTAAATTCCCATGTAGGTGTTGAAGGCTCATCCCCTGGTGTTGGTGTTTGGCCCTCGTGTTGCAGAAATAGGCCAACGTTAAAAATCAACAAACAAACAAACAAACAAAATTCTATATAAAAACCCCATAAGAAACAACTTTTAAAAATTCTCTAGGAAGTTTTCTGACCTGACCAATATTATGGTAATTATTCGTACGAAGGGTCATTGTTAATGAAAAGCCTCGGAATCCTCAGATACCCTGATAACATTTTTCCATATCAATTATGAATTGAAAACTACGAAAACGCACAAATTAATAGAAAACATGTATTCACAAGCATATTATACAGTATTTGGGAAATATTAAAAAAATACATAGCGGAATATTTTTTATTATTATTTTGTCTAGAAAAACTAACATAGAAATTGTAATTTTATTTTTCGAAAATAATCGATTTGAACTTTGATGAGTCTCCCTGTACACGGATTCAGCCCCAGCTTCCCTGAAACACCAATGGGCTTTAACAGGTGGCGCTCGTTGTGTGGATCTGGAATTCAGCTGACGGCAAATCAGTCTTGAAACAGCAACAGAACAGCGTGCAACTTCCAAAGCAGTGGGCGTGAGAGCTAGTGCATGTTCTCCTCCCTCGCTCAATGGCTCAATTAGCATGATATTATACGTGCATTTCTCCGCCTGAGACAAGTTGAACCATGTGCAATTTGGCGCACAAGTGTCTTCTAGTTGAAGTTGTGCTTCTTTTTATGTGTATCGACTTTTCTGTGCCCACGGTGGAATTGGAAACGCACGATTCTAATTGTGGTCAAGCCAAGTGTTCGACGCATGGGGAAGGGATACACTGGCATATCCAGCACAGGACGAGGGATATCCCTGTCGTTTTTAACGAGGTAAAATATATTTTTTACTTATTTTTAGCGTTTTTACCAACGGTAAAATCACTTGCCAAAAATTTAAATGGCTAGATCGTCGGGGCTTTCCATAAATGCTACAACTTGTTCGCTGAAAAGTTTTCACGCCCGATAATAAACAACTTTTGTGAACTTTTCGCTTGGTAGTTATATATAGTACACTTACTCGCGAAGCTTTTTTTTTGCGTTGAATTTTAGTTATTCAAAACATAGAAGGATTCGTTGTGAAGTTGATGATGATGAGATTTATGGATGGCCCTATATTATTTAAAGCTTTCATGCATCACAAATTGATCTTTAGACGTTTTTAGCGTAAAAAATAGTTGTGTTTGAGTCATTAATGTTTCTCAAGAATTTATTTAAATAAGTTCACGAATTATACTTCTCAAAGTGCTAGTTTTTGGTCACAACTTAATCTAATTAGTTTGCATTTATTGAATTTTGTGCAACCTGCTACAAACAGTTTGTCCGTGTTCAGTTTCGCGTTTATGACCATATTTAGAAATATTAAATATTTATATTAATGCACTGTTATGCAAACAGCAAAGTTCCAGTTATACAGCAAGTGCTTTGAATAGATTAGGCCCGCATACTGGGGGATTTGAAAAGTCGTTATCAATTATAGCCCGATGTGCATGCGTCAAAACGGGATCCCCATACATACTATGTATATAATTCCTAATTTCCATGGATGTTGTAAACAAGCAGACAATTAACCAAATTCTGAAATTTTCCTGTTTAAACCCGATACCCATCAAATGAGTTTACTTTAAAAATTTCACTTGTGGTAAAGAATAAAGTTTTTTTACGCGATTTGGCCACTTTGGCGGATGGAAAATCACGCGTGCAATATACATACATGTACATGCTCTCAAAATAATGAAATTCAATTGGCGAGTTAATGGAACTTTTTTTAGTGTAATTTTACTTCGCTTTACAACGTATGCGTTAGATTTATTATCTTTTTCTTCTTGTTTGAATGCAGGAAATATATACGTACATATATATATATATCATTGGTCTATATATTAGATTGTATAAATATGGTAATCGGGCTTTTTTAGAGACTCGTTGCCGTCAAAAAACCTGATATATACTCAAAATTAAGCTGTGACAATTTTAAACAAACCAGAATTACTCTTTGACAGGATTAGTAAAACAAACTGTACAAATTTCAGTTTTTTAGTTGTTTTGTAATAAAATTTTTCATTATAAAGTTTATTTAATTTGTCGAACATACTCGTTCGATTTACTAAGTTACATCATTTTGCACATTAAGGGCCGGTTGCACCAACAAAGGTTAAGCTAAACCTAAGGTTAACCGTGAGTTAACTAGGAAAAGCAT